>JANFAF010000121.1:0-220291 GCA_024663475.1 Pisolithus thermaeus | reverse complement strand
CTAACCTAACCTAACCTAACCTAACCTAACCTAACCTAACCTAACCTAACCTAACCTAACCTAACCTAACCTAACCTAACCTAACCTAACCTAACCTAACCTAACCTAACCTAACCTAACTCAGAATAAGTGACTAGCTGCCTCTCCCTAGAGGTAATCTGCTGACTACTTACCTCTACTGGTAGTGGTCTGCAGGTAGTCTGCAGTCATGGTAGTCTGCAAGTGGTAGTCTGCTGGTAGTCTGCTGGTAGTCTGCAGTCACTTGGTAGTCTGCAAGTGGTAGTCTGCAGGTAGTCTGCAAGTGGTAGTCTGCAGGTAGTCTGCAGATGGTAGTCTGCAGTCATGGTAGTCTGCAAGTGGTAGTCTGCAGGTGGTAGTCTGCTGGTAGTCTGTGGGAAATTTTCTATATATGGGAGGTAGTCTGTGGGAAAATTTCCATGTATGGGAGGTAGTCTGCAGACTACCTTGGTGGTAGTCTGCAGACTCAAGCTTGAGTCCGGAAAGCATATTATTAGGTGGGGGGGAGTGCATGGGGGCATCCCCATTGGATGCAGCTGAGGGAGTCATCATGGTTTCATCCTGTGGGATGGCTGCTGGCATCTAGGCAATGGAATGTGTCAATCATCATCTGTGTGTATGCCATGCACAACTCATCGATGAGTTATGCTAGCTTACCTGGGGAGGAGAAGGAGCATCTGTGGTGATTTCCATTGGTACTGCAGTGGCATTGGTTGCTTGGACTGAAGACTGTCCACCAGCCTGCTTATGTAAGCTCCTGGCCAATGTTTATCATATTATGTCCAAGACACTTGCCTTTTTCTCTGGACCAAGCCAGTTGGTCTTGAGTGTCTTCATGTGCTTGTGCAGGGCATCCACAGTGGTAAATCCAATGTCCCTTGGGCACTTGTGATGTGAGCAATAACAGAGGAAGGTACCATTCTCATGACAAGTTATGGTGACATCCTGTCCAGTGTAAGCCACAAAGGTGACAACCTTGACACACTTTTTCCAGTGTGCATCATGAAGGTTTTTGTTGTCCAGTTCTAGGCCACATTCCTTGCAAGCATGAGGCATGATGAGTAGGCAGTGAGGCAATGATGGTGGTTGAAGGTCAAGAGGTGTTGTGATGATCTTTCTCATGCATGTTTAAGTTTAAGTTTCAATTATAAAACTGTATAGTACCTTCCATATAAGGTTAGACCAGATTGCTACCCTCCCATAGTCAGGTAGTCTTCAATGCTCACTTGCCCCCCCTTTCATACATTCTGTCTGTCATCACTGGTCACCCCCTGCACAACTCATCGATGAATTGTGCTGTTCCCTTGCTTGCACAACTCATCAATGAATTGTGCTGGGCCACTGAGGTGTGTCTGTCCATATGAGGGAGTGCGTCCAGTGGCTGTGTAGGTGCGTCTGTCCATATGAGGGAGCACATCCAGTGGCTGTGAAGGCACATCCATATGAGGGAGCGTGTCCAGTGGCTGTGAAGGTGTGTCCATCCATATGAGGGAGTGTGTCCAGTGGCTGTGAAGGCGCGTCCAGTGGCTGTGAGGGCACGTCCATCCATATGAGGGAGCATGTCCAGTGGCTGTGAAGGCACGTCCATCCATATGAGGGAGCATGTCCAGTGGCTGTGAAGGCGCATCCATCCATATGAGGGAGCGTGTCCAGTGGCTGTGAAGGCACGTCCATCCATATGGGGGAGCGCATCCAGTGGCTGTGAAGGCATGTCCATCCATATGAGGGAGCATGTCCAAAAAGGCGCGTCCAAAGGCACGTCCAAAGGCATGTCCATATGAGAGGCACGTCTGTCCCCAGAGGGTCTGGGGCACAGGTAAGAATATTAGGAATCAGTGATCACTCTCTCCCACAACCCACAGCCATTAAACTTATGATATATTCACACAATCATGATCAGCTAGTCGAGAAGTATGTAAGGACACATTAGTCATGCAGTGAGGGGTACTCTAGTACTTGTGCGTAGGTGGTGGGAAGGACAACACCCATGTGCCGATTGGACCTGGACCACTGCCACGAAGAACGACTACGGAAAACAACGGAAAAAGAACGCATCGGCACATTTGAAAGTGGGACGTGAAAAAACGATGAAGAAAATACAACAACTTAGTGTGATATATCAACGAACAACGTGGGATGCGTGTGGTTGTGAGGGCAGGCCATGCCGGGTGAGGGAGTGGGAGGAGTACTGCGAACTCACCGAGAAGCATCCTCCCACCTCAGATGGAACCGACCCTACATCCAACCACCTCCGACCACCTCGGCGACGCCCCCACGGCCACTTCGCTTAGGAAACTCATCACCACCGGCACCGATGATCCCATTTCTCTCTCTCCCCCGCCTGCATTTGCATTCACGAGCCTCACGATCCTCCAAACTGTGCCTGAATCTGCATGATCGCATGCGCATGCACATGCTTCGGTTCCTCCATCAAATGACACACCTCAATACTCTTCACCCACGGATGGGCCATCACATCCTCGATCGCGGTACGTTTCTTCGGATCCGGTTCGAGCATCTTGCGTATCAGCGATCGACACTGTTTTGGAGACAGGTTGCTAATGGTCTGCGGATATATCACATCCTTGTCTTTCTCCCGTTCGCGCGATGAGGCGGCGCTGTGGTGGCTCGAGGTGGAGTGTGTGTCTTTCGCAGAAAGCGACGCAGAAGCCGAGCCAGATGCGGCCAACAAGGGTGTGGTGGAGCCGACATCCTTGTCTTTGAGTGGGTGCATGATGCATGCATTGGCGTATGCAGCGTATAAACTGTCCGACATCTGCGCAACACGCCATGGCATCTCTTGGAAATGGAGACAATAATAAACAATGCCACACGCCCAGATATCGACCAAACGCGCATCGTACGCTGCATCTCCGACGAGTTACAATTTGAGATGTGGCCATTATCACATGAATAATATTTGGGACGAGGGAACAAGAAACGGGGCCAAATAATCAAGATTAGACCGCCGTCTGAAGCAGTGGGAAGAGCATAGGGGTTGGGCTTACGTTTCCCCAGGAACTGCTCTGGAGCGATGTATGGCTCGCTACCGCACAGACCAGTTGACATGTGGACAGTGGACTCCCATGGAAGACGGTATACTGTCGAAGCGCCATAGTCACCGATCTGGTAACGCAAGACGTTACAGTTGTCAGGGCAGGGGGAAAAAAAGGAAGGAAGAACATGGAAAATAAGTAGCGGACCTTGAGGTGACCTTTGGTGTCAAAGAACAAGTTTTCGGGTTTAATGTCTCTATGGGCCACTCCTTGGCTGTGCAAGTACGAAACCCCTGTCAAGATCTGTTTGAAACAGCACTCCACTTCGCTAGGCGACATGCCCCCCTTCTTGATCGCAGCGTACAAATCGCCACCTGGACAGAACTCCATGACCTCGCACCACTGTTTATTCTCGTCCTGGACCAAATCGACAGTTTCAACGATGTTGACGTGGTGCAGCGTCGACGAAATGCAGAATTCAGCGGTGAGCTTCTTGACGTATTCTTTTTCGGATTCATTTTTGCGCCGCTTCCGAAATTCCTGTAAGTGATTGCGGGGAAGAGGAAGAATGATAAGCATGAATGTTGACGTGAGTGGCCCATCAAGTCCCGAAGACGGAAAAAAAGATGCGCCGCTGTTCGGGTTTGGCCGCGCCGAGTGGCCGAATGGATGGGACTCACCTTGACAGCATACAGCTTTTCCTCCGACCTATCCCACTTATGAGCGAGCCGCACGACAGACGTTGCACCTCTGCCAATGGCCACCTTCTGGCAGACACCATACTTTTGCGTGAGGCTGACGGCGCTCTCGCCGGTGACAGATTTGCGTTCGCCATCAGAGTCCGATTTTTTACTTGAGCCCGTCGACCTTGCTGATGACTTGCGACTCAGTTTTGGCGCTGAGGCGATGAGACTCGCTAATGAGAATTTGCCAGTTTCAGAGTGGGCGTTGGACGCTGAACGTGGTCGATTAGGTGTAGATGGGGGTTGTGGCGAGGCTGGCGCTGTAGGGGGTCTCGATGGCGCCTTCTTCTGAGTGGTGGGTTGTTTGGCCGTGGCGGCAGCAGCTGTCGACGACGCTGGGTGGTGTGAAGGGAGTAGTTTGTCACCGGACAGGCCAGCCGACATGCTTGGTGCTCTACTGGGAACCTGAGACGGAGGTCTCGTAGATGGTGTGCTCCAACTTTCGGACTCAGAAGGGGAGGGTGAGTCAGAAGTGGAAGGCGTCGCTGAACCGGGTACAGATGGGCGATCTGGATAGTTTCTCGGTGGCATGACGAGCTTGCCAAGGGGAAGGTTTGGGTGTTTTCCCCCCATGGCAGTAGGAGGAGATGATGGGGAGTGATCAGGTAGCAGAGAGGACGTCATCGGGGTGACACCTTCCAGCTGTTGACTTTGTTGACCGCCAAGACGTTTGTCCGGAGTAGGATGATGGACGTTGGAAGGGCGATGCGAGGTGGAGGGCCGACACGAGTTATTTCTACAGTCTTCTTGTGACGGCTTCTCTGAACTTGCGCTACCTTCCTGTCCTTCCCCCTCCGATTGAGCGGTGCCAGGGACTGCTGTTGCTGTCATCGTGTTGGAAGAGAGATAAAGAGAACACAGAAGGGTGAAAGAGACAGCCGATATGCGAATTTACGGAACGGCGGAACAAGCTAAACACAATCTAGTGACAGCGACTCCAGCAACGAAGCGGGGTTACGTCGTCTTGCCTGATGTTATAGCGACAATTTCATGATTGACGTTGTCGTCGTGAACGATGTTGTCTTGTCGTTTGTAGTCGTCGTGAAAAGAGAAAAAAAAAGATCTGATGTGACTGTCGACACCCCTCCACGCAAGTCCGGTGCTGACTAAGCAGACTGCACTTGTACCACTCTGCTTATGCACTTCTGATGCGGCACGAGGCCCTACGGTAGTGATCGTGACGCGAAGATGCAACCCCAGCCGTCTTTCCAAGACGTGATATGTGTGCGTGGGGACCACAGCGACCAGTATACTAACCCCGGTTTATTGACTGTTTGTAGTAGCAGCCCGCGTTTTCGCACAGGCTGTAAACAAAATAGCCTACTAATCTGCACGAACCTTGGATGGCATCATCATTCTATGAGAGCCAATGGCAATATCCCGCCAACGCGCTAACGCACATGGCCCCAGTAACGTGTCGTGGGCTGGTGTGCGAGGGTATTTTCCTATAGGCAAACGCTCGCCACCCAACGCAGGGTCGTTTCGCCGGCATCCCGTCCTAAAATGAATTCCAGGTACAACGAGGGGGGATGGAATGACGAAATGGCTAAAAATAAGTTTACAAAGAACTTGCCGAGGTGTCCGTGGCGCGGCACGGCTACTACCGTAGCTGCTGTACAGTTCTTACGCACTTTGGTGGCTTGTGGCATTACATAATCATCACCCTCGGATCATCATCACAAGTCAAGAGCAGAAAGAGTCCCCCTTCGTCAAGGCATCTCTCAAGACAAGACCAAGGTGAGACCGCGTCCTTACCGCTGTCCGCTCACAGGTTGACCCCAAATTTCTCCATCCCGCCACATCGCATCCAACTACAGACCTCTGTATCATGGTCAACTTACGCTCCCAAAAACGGCTCGCAGCCGCCGTCTCTGGCGTCGGTAAACGCAAAATCTGGCTCGACCCCGCAGAACAAGCAGAAATTGGGAACGCAAACTCCCGTGCACACGTCAGGAAGCTCATCAAGGAGGGCCGCGTGATCATCAAACCAACGGTCATCCACTCTCGCGCACGTACGCGCGACCTTCATGCCGCTAAAAGGAAGGGCAGACATACGGGCCCTGGTAAGAGGAAGGGTACTGCTGAGGCGCGGTTGCCTACAAAGGTGCAGTGGATGCGGAGACAGAGAGTGTTGAGACGGCTGTTGAGAAAGTACAGAGAGGCGGGGAAGATCGACAAGCATCTGTCCGTATCTCCAACCCCTCTTTTCCCTTGCGTTTTCTGATGTCGTCTTCACAGTTACCACTCTCTCTACCAGAAATCGAAGGGTAACGTATTCAAGAACAAGCGTGTACTAATGGAGTACATCCACAAAGCCAAGGCCGAGAAGAACCGCACCAAAGTTCTCTCTGACCAGATGGAGGCTCGTCGTGTCAAGAACAAGGTCCGTACTCTTTCCTCCTTCGCCCACAACTATCCATGTCTTAGCGCTTTGTAATTATCAGGCTCTTCGGGAACGTCGTGCCGAGCGGCTGCGCGAGAAGCGCCAGGCAATTCTCGCCGTCGAACACGAGGGAGCTGTTCAGGTGTGAACGAGAGTGTTTGCTATTTGTCCCCCTACGACGTTGGTTGGCCCCCCACACTGCATGGAAATGTGTTGCTATCATGGGCAGCCATGTCCCTCTCCTCAGAGTATCGTATCGCCCCTACGCCCTTGTACTCGCTCTATGCTATGCATTCATGCGACTCACCTTTTTACAACATTCGATGTTTTGTTATGCGCTAGTTTTCTCTTCTTTCGGCCGCCTTGACTCCAGAATGATTATTGAAGTGAGTCCAGAGGACGTGGCGCGTTCTGTCGCCAGACGCTCCGTCGTCTTCGGGACTGCTCAGGATGATATCACTAACACTTCAAAGACCATCGTTCACATCTTCCGTTACACCGCAAGTCAGACAACACTTCACATCTACAAAAGGCAAACATCCAGCTGGAGTAAACTGGAGAAAAAAATAAAATAAAAAGTGAGGCTCATCAAAGAAAGCATGGCCATAACAGTTGCAAGCATACATGGTAAGTGCCGAGAAAGCAACGAAGTAAGATGGTGTAGCCGAAAAGTTAGTCAACGAGAACAGAACAAGGATCCGGAATTGTGGTGAGAGAGAAGTAGGAGCAATGAATAGTACTTGCTGAACTTGCAAGGCCTGGAATCAAGGTCTGCGAATCCAACGAGTAAGTCCAGCCCGACGCAGAAGAGCGGCGCAAAGTAGAAATGAGAACATGATGGCTGACGAAAGGCGCAGAGCTGGTAGTGCCGTTGCTCGTACTGGAGAGAGGCTATCCTTTCGGCGTTTGGGACGGTTCACCGGACCGCGACGCGCGATCGGCTGGGTATACGGGTAGAGCCAGGTCATGATCCCAGTGGAGACCGAGTGCATGATGCCTCTCCAGCTCAGTTCCGTGTATCGTGTGGTCTCGTCCTGCGTTTGCTGGAGCAGCTGTCCATCGTCTGTTGGAATTTGGACAGCCTTTTGGTGTGGTTGTTCTTCGACTTGATACATATTACCATCTGATCCGTTAGAGGGCTGCATTGAATTTGCCTCGGAATGCAAGAGGTCAGCTTCGAGAACCTCTAGTCGTGCCTTGAATATTTCTAATTCTGCACGGGTAGACGCAAGAGAAACCTCGACAACGCGAACAGTATCCGTATGGTTGGGCCAGTCGGATGGCGAGCAGTCCGCCAGTAAAAGAGTGTCGCAGACTTGCACCCCGACGTCGACGGTGCTGACAGCATTCGGTACAGCATTATGAGAGATTGCATCATCTCCGTTAGGGATTTCACGGGTGCTGTCACTGTGTTTGGGGTCATGCTCGGAAAAACCAGTGAATGATTGAGTCACAACATGCATTTTACCTCGAACCTTGTCCCCCCCGGGAATAGAAGCTACCACTGAATCCGCCTTCCCTTCGCCAGAAAAAGGGAAAGAACTTTGGGAATTTTTTATAACTGCGATGGCAGGATGCGCAGGCCCAGCGATTGGGATACGTTTCACAGTTTCCCCCATCCTCAAGTCTGCTTCCCACGCACGCGCACCCTCGAGAGAGCCGGTAGATTCAAGCAAATCCTCTATACTGGGTTCTTCCTCATCCAATGAATGAATCGAAGTATAGGGTGGAGGAGGGTTTGAAGCAATGAGCGTCGTGTCTGCCATCGAGGGAGCCGGTGACACGGATCCATTAATAGACAATGCTTCTTCATGGAAAGTCTCTGGACTCTCCTGCGCTTGCTCAACCTCCAGGCCTATGTCATTTGCCTCGCTGACCTCATTCTCACTCCCCGCATCGCTCCCGGGTACGGAACCCTCGCTACAGATTGAACCTTCGGTGCCGCTTAAACTCCCCCGACGACTGACCTCTCTTTCCCAGGTTTCAACGAGACCTTTGACCTTCCCCCTCCTCCGCACACGTATGTGAGCGAGGTCGCGATAGCGTCGCACGAAAGACTCGGAGATCGAGTTTGACCGATGTAAAGTGAGGGGAGGGGATATTGGACCTTCAATATCAACTATTGCATCGGGAGAAGATGCTGATAGGTCCACAGATGAGATAGAGTTCCTGTAAAGTGCGCTGTGGAATGGAGATGGAGTAGTAGAATGCTTCCCGTCGGACTTCCCCCATATATGCCTTCGTAGTGAGTCAGCACGAAGAGTACGAGAGTTGTCCAATACGAGAGATATCTGAGCATCAGAAAGGGATGTACTTGGAGACTATACTTGAGCGAGGGAAGTAATCTGAAGTCGCTTGCACATACCCGGCAAGGTCCCTACCAGTAAGCCGAAGCCACTCCTGCCCGGTCAAACCGCATTCCCGGACCCAACTGAGAGCATCTTCAGTGTTTGGTACTTCTGGATCGCCACTGGAACTGAAAGAAGTAGAAAGGTAGGTAATGAGCTGATCTGTGGTCCACTCCTTTGGCTCGGAAGGCAGGCTATTATCGTTCAGAGCAGAATCATTGGCAGTGCTCATACAAGGAGTGGTCGATCCGGATGGAAGGGTATCCGCCCTTTTGCGTTGTGGTGTTGCGACAGCGGCCACACGTCGAACGGTAGAATATGTGGGAGACTCCGCACAGCCGAACGACGGTGGAGTGGGTAACGGAGACGGGTACTGCCCTTCGCCTACACCAACATCGTCGACGGATTCAAGTGAGCGTGAGTATCTGTGGCGTTTCCTCGTAGGTGACGGTGGTACGTAGTGATGTTTGATTGTGTGTGCCGTGAGCGGAGACGAGTTAGACCTGGACAACAACCCCGATGTCGTCGTCTTGACAGCGTAAGGATGAGCATTTGGCTTATGTGTTTGATTCGTCGGGAGCGGCGTCGAAGTCAGCATTTCCTTCTGTCGTCGTGTTGGACGATGGGCAACGTGTTGGATACACCAGGAAAACCGGATTACTAATACTTCAATACAACGAGTGTAGGCTTCTGCAAGTGGAACTTGGAGTACGGGTGGCTGTGCCCGAGATAGGGTTTGCAAGTAGAATAGTCGGCCGGGGTGTTCCATGCTCCCGTACACTTATCCCAAGGCGAACGGGGACATGATTCTGAATCATGTTATCGATGTGTAGTCATGGTACATAAATATCGCCCCTATGGTTACAAGAGACGCAGCACTTAATTTGCATCTGTCTACTTCGTTTCGTTTTCCTCCATAAACATTGTACCATTCAGTCGGTACATAGCGACGGTCACTGTTCGAAATAACAAGAATGACAGTCCGATACATGATGTTACAAAGATTTCAATAAGCTGAAGGGACTTGTAGTCCGCATACACAATACATCAAAAGAAAGGAGAAAATTTGTATGATACGCAACTGCGCAGTTCAGACGTTGGCAATATTCTCGCATGCTTCCTTTATCGCATCCACCACAGCACGAAGCCTCGCCTCTCCGTTGGCATCGAGAACATCACAATCCCACCTCTCCTTCGGCACAGTATCACTCACTCTGATAGGGTGTCGCGGGATACCAAGCGGTATAGTTTCCGCTGGGGCATTAGTGGTATCTACATGATAAAAGCAAAGTCGCGTGCCCATGGCACTGACGGCGTGCAGAGTCGGAATGGGACATCGTTCTAGATTCCAAAAGTGATTATAAGAACTCTATCTCAGCCTGACTAGAAGATCCATGACTAACCGGCCAGAGCTCCCAAGCGCGCTATAATCTCTTCATCTGCCGCTTGGTGTGACGATTTGTGCGTGAGATCGGCAGGCGCCTGCGGCCTCAGAATAAAAACAAGCCTGGTTCCAAGAACGATTTCAAAGAAGACGATGGTATCGCCTGATTGTGGGGAACAAGATTTCAGACGCCGGGGTGCGACGGTAAAATCATTGTCAGGTGGAAAGAGGGTGGACAGGAGTTTGTTATAAGCCCCATAGAAGTCACTATCGTTGGGATTGGGAGGAGTCATTTGGAACTGACGAATCACATTGTCTGGCCAAGGCATGTCTGAGGGATGAGAACGTTGGAAGCGTCTGACGCACAAGGTACCGTTTCAGCCTCCTCTGCCACCCCTATTTCTCACCCCGCTCACCATGGTCCAGATTTAAGGAGAGATTTCAAAGCTCGCTGACAGTTCAACGTATGTAACAATGGCGGAGTAACATAAGTAGCCCCCATGTTTTCAGTGGCAGTGCGCACTGCCACTGAGAATACATTTGCTCCGCTAAGCAGAGGGGTTGGGGCCGCACACAATCTAAAGGAAATCAGCATAGATGGCTGGTATACGTATACGTATATCATCGATACTAAACCCTACTGTAAACCCAAACGGGACCGTAGTACTACTATACAGCTACGGGGAACATCATCACCTCGACAGAAGCCGCTGAGGTTGTAAAAAAAAATAATACTATCGCTTGCCACCAGATGCAAAACAGACAGCACATGCAAAACATCTTGTGCAGTCAGCAATACTACAGATTTTTAAAATCTAATACTTCAGTCATCTAAAGGAGGGTGTATTTATGCAGAATAGACACTTTTTTTTAAGAAAAAGGTGTTGTGGAAGCCGCAAAACATTGAACATTGCCGGACATCAGAGCAGAACATGCAATTTTGGGTACTTGCAGCCAAGATCTAGTCCGATCTGTTGCAGTAAATTACATGGTTTTTTCTGGGAAGGTGCACTGAGTCTGCCTGAAGGTGCACCAGTATTCATTTTCGCGAATCAGACCAAGAGGGGTGTACTATTCAAGAAACATTCTTCAAGCATGACAAAAGGCTGGACAGGGGCATCACGCTGGGGCCAGCATTCACACTCCAATTCGGCAGCACTGGCACGCACTAGGCAAGTGGGCAACCTAGTCAACTAGGTCAATGATTCTTGGTGCTTGATGGCAAAGTCAGCAAAGGTCCTTCGCAATCGTCCCTCACCCCATACCATCCCAGTACTATCAAAGGATGAACTGGATCTCCGAATTAGCCGCGCCATCCAGTCATGGCGAAATCAAGAAGTTCGTAGCCTCCTCCATGCTGCAAAGCAGGAGGGTATCGAGCACAAGTACCATACAGTGCACAGACGAGCCTATGGACTCACAAAATCACTCGAAGATGCTCATAAGAAACAGAGGTTACTCACTGATGCCCAGGAAAAGGTACTCGTCGATTGGATGCACTTCCTCGGCACAATTGGGCACCCCATTGCAAAGGATACTGTCCGGCCATATGTTTATGACCTTTGTGGGTGCTATCCATCAGAGAATTGGATATATCGATTCCTGAAACGCCATCCTGAGGTCAAATTACGACGCCCCAGTGGTATCGATCCAAAGCGGGCTCAAATGTTCAACTACACAGTAGTCAAGGAGCATTTCACGAACCTTTTGGCACTCATCAAGACACACGACATCCCCTGGGAGAATATTTACAACATGGACGAAAAGGGAATTCAGCTGGGAGGGGGGCGAAAATCGAATGGCAGAAAATTCTTCTTCTCTCGTGATGATCGTCAGAAGTACCAAATCAAAGGTGGAAGTTTGGAACTGGTCACTGTAATAGAATGTGTTTCTGCAGATGGCGGGAACTTGATGCCAGGATTCATATTTGCTGGGACGGTCATTGATAAGGAGTCGACTGAAGTTGATCCGAACATCTGGTGAGTAATGCGTAGCCTTACCAGAGTCAGGATCCATGTTGATAAATTTGTGGTACCACATAGCCTTGCAACCTCAGAAAACAGCTGGACCAGTGATTTCCTATGCTTGGAGTGGTTCAAGAAATCGTTTATCCCCCAGGTGGCCAGCCAGAATACATCGGGAAAACCAATTGTCCTCCTCTATGATGGACATGGGTCACATGTGACACAGAATATGTTGGATGTGGCAGTCGCAAACAACATTCACCTCTTTGCACTGCCGCCACACACTACGCACAAACTCCAGCCCCTTGACGTGGGTGTATTTGGTCTGCTGCAGAGATCGTGGTCGAAGCAGTGCAAGGATTATTGTCGGCGAACAGGGGAAGGCATACAGCGGCAGCACGTTGTCCAAGAGTACATGCAAGCTCGGGAGAAGGCGTTCACCCAGGCAAATATCCTGGAGGCCTGGCGGAGGACAGGAATCCGCCCGTTCAACCCTGACATCTTTTCTGCTGCTGACTATGCACCAAGCAATGTGTCCTCAACATCGGATCAACTACCAACCTCATACCCAGCAGATTTCCCTTCGGACGGGTGTACATCATCTTCCAAGTCCGATGATCCTGACTATGACCCAACTTCATCTGCAAAACCCCTGGCTCGAGAGTCAGATACTTCGGACTCTGATAGCAGTGAAGGTTTTAACAGCACGTCAAGCAGCTCAGAGGTTTGCCAGGAAGACGACTGCAGTGGCACAGGAGTAAGAAAACTTGTCTCGTCTGTTGGTCCCATCTCATTGTCTCAGTTGGATGATCTAGGTCCATCCGCTGCACCCACAGTGAAGTCCCCACGTCGTACTCGCTCCATGACATCATCTCACCCTACTGCGGTTTCTCGTACTGCGTCTATCCGTTCAGTTTCCATTTCCCGCTCAGCAACTCCTCTCAGTGGTGCTACATCATCCCGTTCACGGCTGAGCTCAGCCAAGGAAGCTGAGTACCAGGAGGAGATTGCACATCTTCGTGCTGAAAATGAAGAGATGCAGTGGCAGCGTGATACTGCACAGAGCCATGCTGTCATGTTACGACGTGACTACAATCTACTGAAAGAGCAGTTAAACATGAAAGCTGCACAAGCTAGTCGTAAAACGAGAGGAGTACGGCAACACGGTCTCATGACAAGCACCGAATCTCAAAAGAGGATTGCTGAAGAGGAAGAAAAAAGGGCGGCAAAGAGAAGGAAGGTTGAGGCAGGAAAGCAGCACAGGCAAGAAAAGGCAGCAGTTGTGCAGGCTCAGCGCAATGCAATGGATGGCACAGAGGTGTACAAGGGACATTTGACCTCGAAGAACAAGACTGAACTTGAAAATATTGCACTCGCACTCGGTTTCACAGCGGACGACTTGAAAACGACGAAGAATGACCTTATCAGCAGGATCACGAAGCATCTCGAAGATAATCCGGTGCTTGAGGATGACGCACGGTTCTCTGGCCTTTACCCTTCACGTTCTCGCCAATCCAATGCCAATGCCGTCGCTGGACCATCCCGTCAGGCTCCCACTACACTGACTTCTACTCCTCAATGTTCGACTGTTCAATCCGCACCCGTTCCGGTGCAAAATCCTGCCTACTTAGACTGCCATCACTCACCTGTTGGCACCGGACAAGATTCTCCAGCAACTTGGGATTTTAGAGGGCCAGTAGTTGGGGGACACTGGGACCATGGTTCCCGTAGTTATCATTTTGTACATCACTCGTCTTGAATTGATTTTTCATGTTCTGCGTACGAGTGTCCACCTAGCCAACACCAGTCGGACTATGCGGACTCTGAATATGGCCGGCATGCCGTGTGTGACAATCCGTGACAAAATCTTGCATCTGGTGTGAATTTGGACCCCTTCGGTTTGCATTGCTTCGGCTCCACTCAATTCATCACCGTTGACTATAAAATCTAGGAGGAATGTAGCTGAGACCTTATTCTACCTATATATGAAGTATGAAATATAGCTGTTGAGTTGTTGTGAAGTTATTCAAGATCTCGCAAAAGTTTTGCATCTGGTGTCGAATGATAGTAAAGAAAAAAAGACAGCCATATCCGGTATGTATATACTGAGGTTGGTTAGATCCAAGGTACTGCTGCTGCTGTTGCTAGGAAGTCCTATTATGGGTTGCGATTTGGGCGGGGAGATAAAAGCATCGTGCAGTTTATGAAGAGGGTAAGGGCAGCATTTTCTTGTCGGTAAGTAACGTTCGATCGGTCAGATACATCCTGACGTCGATTCACACGATATTGGGATCTGTTTGTAGCGTTCTATAGTATTCGCTGCGTGTCATGCCCCTTCGTTACCTAGCAAGTCATTTTTGTTGGTCAGTCCTAAACACCGACAGCGGCACAAAGACGAAGGAAAAGAAAAAGGTCGGAGGAAACACTTACCGCTCTCTTTCGTCCATTCGTCATGCCTCCTGATATCCGCCTCTGTCACAGTCGGCCGCACGCTCTCCAGACTCTTCAAGAAATCCTGTAGCCTCAACGGCGGTTCTTGCAACTCGTCCGATTCAATTTCATTCCACGATTTCTCAACGGCATCCCGATCGCCCGGTGAACAAGGTGTCCATTTGAGTTCAGAGGGCGAAGAGTCCGGCTCGGGTTTGACGGGTTTAAAGTGTGTGGCTGAGATGACTTTTCGCACGGGTTGCATCAGTGCGTCACGCACGACTATGGAGATATCGGAACCAGAGTAGCTGCGACGGGCTGGTATCAGTCCCGGTAATACACGCGGATATCAACCCTTACCCCTCCGTCCGTTCTGCCAAGAGTTTATAATCCTTGTTAGCCAACTGACACGGCGTCGACCCGACATGTATCTCGAACATGCGTTTCCGAGCCTCCTTGTCTGGTAGAGGAATATATATCCGTTTCTCGAATCTCCGTTTGATAGCGGGGTCAAGTTGCCAGGGGATATTGGTCGCACCAAGGACGAGGACGCCGGTATCGTCATGTCCAACGCCATTCATTTGTACGAGGAATTCGGTTTTGATTCTACGCGAACCTTCGGATTCGGATTCGTTGCGCGTGCTGGCGAGGGAATCCACCTCATCGATAAAGATGATGGCAGGTTTGTTTTCGCGCGCCATATCAAATAGATTACGGACGAGTCTGTGCGAGATAATGATGAGAACCTTGAACGAGGAGTTGGGGGTATTCGACGAACCTTTCTGAATCACCTTGCCATTTACTGACGAGATCGCTGGAGCTGACGCTAAAAAACGTGCTATTGGCTTCTGTGGCTACGGCTTTGGCGAGGTAGGACTTTCCAGTGCCAGGTGGTCCATATAACAGAATACCACGCCATGGCGTACGTTTTCCTGTGAAGATTTGAGGAAACTTCCTAGGCAGGATAACGGCTTCTTGGAGGGAAGCCTTGGCACGTTCGAGTCCGGCGACATCATCCCACTTTACGTTTGGTTTCTCGGTTAAGATGGCGCCCGAGAGACCAGCGCGGAGTTTCTTGAGTTCAGGATCTTGATCGTCATCACCACCATCCTTTCTGCACGAGGCATGATCATTGAGACATGGAAGGTTCGAGGTGGTGGGGTGGAGTAGTGACATGCATACCCTTTACCACCAATGCCGGTGACTGCTCCATTGGCACCCACAGCCCTCCGACCACGGTGCTCTTCTTGCGATTGAAGGTGCTTCTTGAGGGTTTCGGCTCTGGAGAGGTATTCTTCGATCTTGCCACGGATTAACACCTTGGATTTTTCGTTCTTCTCGTCTGTGTAATGAGATGGAGGGGCGAAAGGATGTGTGGCCGAGGTTGGTGAGAACGTCCAAACAAAGAGGAGAGGTGGAGGGGTATACCAACGGACATTTCTGAGCGAGCATGAAGTAGTCGAGAGAGTTCATGTATTGCTTGTATGCCTCAGCATAATTCTGTTTGATATCCTCGTCGATGGCGCGTTGGACGATCTCAATGGCTCTCTGAGTAAAGGAAAAAGAAAAGATCGCACATCGTGTTGCCCAAAGATTGAAAAGCACGCACGTCCAGGTTTGTCTGGCCAGACATGATGACCGTGCGAAAGACACGAGCGTATGACGGTCGAAATTGAAGGGACGAGACGGTTGTCGCAGTCGGTGCGGATGACCTAATCAAGGAAGACGAGTCAAACGGCGATGACGACGAGGAGTGGCAGTCCGTGCGAGCAGATCGTCCCCAAACTCATCGCCGTACTTGAGCACACGCAGGTATCGGGCAACAACCTCACTCCACAGACGACACAGGCCCTCCTACAAGCCGTACGTTGCACCGTACATCTTGCCTGCGATCGCATCTCATACATAAGTGTGCAGACCAACGATTACAAGAATGTGCTACTACAGGCCAAGAAATATGCTGCGACGCTGCCTGGTGGAGAACTGAACGCGGAAGACCAAGAGGAGTTGATTGCGATGCTGGAAAGATTGCGGGATCACAAAAAGTCGGTTTGTCGCTCACTCCGTCCACGAGGCTGGCGTGGATAACAATTTGTGTAGACAGCAGCTTGCTGAATTCTCGGAGAGGGTATCGAGCATGCTGGGCAGTGCGGAAAGCGAGAGGGTGGAAATCGACTCGACTGCTTCTACGCCTTCCTAAACACATGCGATCGAGTGGAGGGTAAACGAAGGACATCGTCTGCACGTGTGGGGGTGTCTGTTCGCTGTCAGATCTTATCTTTCTGTGGTGTGCCGTCGTCCGCTGTACGTACATTGAAACGATAAGACGACATTAAAGACACAACAAGTGCTTAATGGAGGGTCGCTCGGGTGATGATCAGAACGCCCTCGCGTAATTTCAGCCAGAACGCAGGGTAACTTGGGCACGGCGAGTGTCCCCCGATATTACTGTGAGTTTTATCTCTTCGGTAGGCCGTCGCCGCGTCGTTGTCGTCGTCGTCGTCGTCGTCGCCGTGGCATCAGATAAAAGGTGTTTGGGTTTGTTTGTGTCCCCCCCGCATTGGACGCGGTGCAGTCGCAGTCGCAGTCAAAAACGACAGCGTCGTCGTCGACGTCGAGCCAAGGCACTTTGTTTTGTTGTTTTCTTTTCCTTTTTCTTTTTTATTATTGAGAAAAAGAAGGTCTTCAAGTTTGATTTTTACTTTACTGATTAGAAAAAAAAAAAATCCGTTCACGACCACGAACCGGTGAGGACATTCATCATTGGCATTATTGACAGCCATCGCCGTTGCTGTCGCCGTCGCCGTGTCGCTGACAGCCAGACACTCAGCACACTCTCCCCGTGCTCGTCGTGTTCCCCAGATACCGTCCATTGCATACCCGGCACCGTCTCATGGCCCTTCTTGCCCCGCCCTCTGACTGGCACCCACCTCGAGATCTCACCATGGACCCTGCCTCGAACTCGCCCTCGTCTCGCCAACGCTCCTCCCCGTCAAACGATCACAACGCCCCACCCCATCCGCAGCAGCCTCTCCCTCAACCTCACCAGGGCCAGCAACCCTATCCTTACCCCGTTCAACAGCAGCCACAGCAACAAGGCCCTTGGCTGCCCACCGTGTCCGGTGCACCCTTCTACCCCCCATTCTACCAAAACCAGCACCCTCCACAACCCTACCCTGTCCATCCTCAGTCTCAAAACCCCTACTTCGACCCCGCCACAAACGCTCAGCTTGCCCAGTGGGCCTACCAGCAGATGATGTTCTCTCAAGCCCAGGCACAGGTACAAATGCCCTCTCGGGGCACGGCTTCCGCGCCTGCCTCCCCGGCTGATTACTACGGCCCAACGCCACTCTTCAACCCTTTTCCAAGTGGCACACCTCCCCCTCCCCAGCACCTCCCCCAGCACCATGCTCCCGGATATACCCAACGCACGTCCTCCGCCGACGGTACTCGCGGTCAATATGAAGGCTTTCATCCGTATCGTCGCCCTCAGCAACTCTCTCGCACTCAAGAGGGCGATCGATGGAACAGCGGATCGTTCCAGCCGCCTTATGCGCGCGGAGATGCCTCTGCGTCATCCACATCCGTCAACTCTAGCTCGTCATCGACGGGGGGCAACGCCAACCCACCCTCCTCCACCCCCCGACAGCGCACTAGCAGCATGCAGGGAAACGGATCTGCTCACCAGAGCGCAGCCAGTGCTGCACGGATGAAAAGTCCACCCTCGTCGTCACAGCCGTCTTCGTCATCGCAGTCCCCTAATGAACCAGGTAACAGCCGTCCGCGTACGGGCAGCGCATCGGGCCGTCCATCCAGCAACCCCCTCCCCCACCATCGCACTTCTTCCTCCTCATCTACCGTATCTTCAGCCGGCACGGCCCGGCCATCCGTGTCTTCCTCGGCCACTGCCACATCATCGTCGTCGTCGTCTTCTCCTCCCCCCTCGTCCTCCCACTCGCATTCGCACTCTCATCCCCAAGCCCGACCGTCCCGACCATCGCCGCTCTCGCAGGGCTCCACAATCCCACACGCTAGCTCAAACTCCCACCCACAAGCACGCTCAGACAGACAATCCCCCGCCCAATCTCAACTCCAGCCTCCTAGCGATAAGCGCATGTCCCGCGATGACTCAGACCTTGCGACCATGCTCGAAGGCATCTCTATTGGCGCTGCACCTGCCAAGAGTGGCGGTATCAAAGGCAGACTGAGGCGTGCACTGTCCCTTGGTCATGCCCTCGATGAAGAGCAGGAACGGGAGCAATCTGCTGTGGTAAACGAGCATGGCAAATCGGCCAGCGGTACTCTCGACCCCAGCACATCCACCGATACTACCGACGCCTCGAGCACTATCGCCAACGGCGGTGAAGCAACGAGTGCACCCTACAAAAAACGATCCCGTGCTGCTTCACTGTTCAGTGCGCGCCTCAACGCCTCAACCGATAACATCTCTCTCTCATCAACCATGTCCTCTGCCTCCGTCGTGATTCGCAAGATTGGTTCGATCGGCAAGTTGGCAAGGAGAAACTCTTTGGCAGGCATCACGTCCTTGTTCAAGGACAAGAACAAGGAAAAGGACCAGCAGGGTGATTCTGTCAACAACAACGACAGTGGCGGAAGTGTCGCAGGTAAAAAGTCCAAATCCAAACGCTCCAAAGATGGCAAAGGCTCCGTTCTCGAGCCGACAATCTCACATGCCGTCGCCGAGCTCGATCGGACAGGCAGCGGGAGTGAATGGTCGGATGCAAGTCTGAGCGGGTTGAGTCCGGCCGCGAAGTTGGCGAGACAACACACACTCAAATCCAATGCGGAGGCCGCAGCGAAGGCGCGTGCGCAAGCCGAGGCCCAAGCACAAGCAGTAGCACAGGCGCAGGGAGCAAGAGGCGCTAATGCCAATGGTGGGAGTACAAATGGAGACGGAGGAAACGTGCCGGTCCCGGCGACCTGGGAGAAGAGCACGGCCACGGGGAGAGACGGTATGCACCAGGGACGCAGGATGGTGGGTGAAGATGGCCGAGTCCTCGTCGAGGGCGATTCCGATTCCGGGAGCGATGTTGAATGTTCGCCGCATCACCAAATCCAACAACAGAGCTACATCTCGGACGGATGGGAAGATGACGAGGTATGGCGAGAGGAAGAGGACGAGGAAGAAGATGTGACTGTTCGCCCTGGTGGCTCGGTCGAAGACGAGGAGGTCGTTGAGTGGGCGAAGACGATGCGGAAGACGATCGAGAGGGTGAAGCCGGCAAAGGGCATTTTGAAAGGTGAGTGTTTGCCCAGCCTAGCTACGTCGTTCTGGCTTCTGATACCCTAACGTCCTGCGCTTAGGTGCCGAGAACTTCGATCAAGAAGTCTATATTCAAGACCAGGTCTCGAACCCGGCGTTCAGCCGTATCCGTTCCAGTTCGTACAGTTCTCATCCGGCGTCGACGTTGGAACTCGGTCCATTAGCACGTATACCCTCGCCTGACCCAGACCACATTGACGGACTGCACCGACACCCTTCGCATTCTTCAACGTCGCAGCACGGTGGTGGCAACGGTGGGATTACTGCTGCTGGAGGTAACTCGTCCTCGCTGGTTGTTTCTGCTAGTGCCTCTTCTGATACATCCAACCCCTTTTCCTTCGAACCAGAATCTGGCAGATCGTCTCCGCACACGAGCGTTGGCAATTCCGCTCATAACGGCTTGTTCATCCTCTCGAATTCATCTGCGCCTGCTCTGTCGACCATTCCGGCGACAGCAACTCTCCCTCATCGTACATCATCGGCGCCAGCCACAAAACGGCTTGTCTTTGCCAGCAACTTGTCGGTATACGATACTTTCTCGTCGACCGTCTACGATCGACGAAGTGAACCTGCGACGTGGAGTCGTCTCACTCCGACGTTGGCTCAGAGGATCAAGGAAGAGTTGAATTCGTATAAGATGGAAGAGATGGAGGTGCATGCGTGCAGTCGGGTATAGTGAGTCGTTTTACTCCTCTCTTTTTCGGGTGGGGGTAGTGCACTGGCTGTGGGGCGATGTGGGTTACTGATTATTGATATTGATGCTGACGAATCACTTTTCTAGCACTCAATTTTTCATCTAGAAGAGTGCGCGCTGTGGGTCGATCGTCGGAGTCCAACATAACATACCCAGACATGCATGTCTATCACTACGATACTCGGCGGCAGCGGCAGCGGTAATGACTATGTTCCCGATTCTACTTCGTCCATCCGTCATCTTTGTCGTCATCGTATTCTTTTTTACGCTGTTTCCGAGTCATTTGCTGGCGATCCAAGTTCACCTCTCTTTCCGGAGAGCAAAACTATGCCCTGTACCACCACCAACCACTAATCATATCACCATCATCGCCGCTCTTGCCGTTGCCTTCATGCAATCCACGGTCCAAATACAAACAAAGGACTACGTGTTATGTGCCTCCATATCAGTGTCGTCTCGCTCGCTCTCGCTTCGTACCTCTAAAACCCCTGCTGCAACGTCCTTGCCAACCACGCATCGGATTCGCTTGTTTTGGTTCTCCCTCTGTAGAGGGGGCTATAGCTGTGCAAACGCCTACCTTTTGGTTCGATCAGCGCAGTATTGCCACAACGGGAAGACAGATTAAGGAGCTGAAGGAAGGGAGTAGAAGAAAATGAAGGGTTCGTTTGTTTCGGCCTGTTCGGCTTTCGCCGTTTGCACCTCCCCCTCTGTCCCCCAATAGAGCCGCCGGCCCTACGTTACCTCATACATTTCACCATACGCATGCACATGCACTTAACCCGTTTCACATCGATACCTGCCTCCACCATGCACGTACGCACACTGAACTCATCTTACCTCATTTTCTTTGCATCATGGACGGTTTCCCCCGAAAAAAATATTCTCATTTCCCCATATTCCCTCATCTCTCTCCCTCACTTCATCGCTCGATTCCCCTCCCCCAGAAAAAGAAAACTGAAAAGTCTCTTCTATTTGTCCCACCTATTATATTATTCCACTCCTCGTTCGTCGTGCCGCAGCTGCATCGAGCGTTGCTTATCTTTTCTTTGCTCGCGTGTGTGACTGGTGTCTGGTAGCATTATACCATTTTTTTTGAATTATTCCCCTCATTTCGTTTACCTTTTCTTTGGAGCGTGGGTGTGTCAGTCTGGTGCGAATCTCGTTCAGCCATCGCGGTAGGCCGAGTGCTCAAGCACGACGGCGCCTACAAGTATGCATAATTCAGTGCTACCTCTGCTAACGAGCTGATGGTCGTCGAACCGAAGTGACGTTTACATGCACCGACGTCAATGACCACGGCAAAGCATATGAAACACAATGTACCAGTCACCCTCGTTCAAGGGATTTGGACGATACTGAAGGACTCTTCACCCATATCCACTACACAACTCACCACATGACGTGTAGTAGTGTCACTGTGCCCCATCTTTGGTGGGACTGTCTCTGCGTCACGCCTTACGATCGACTGATGTTTTCTGTACGTATCAGAGTGCATGGTAGTAGGCATGTAAGTATATATACCATTACGTGTCTGCTGACACTTGCAAGTTTCCCCAAAATTCAGTCCCGATTGCATCGTCACTGATCGCACGGAGGTTACATACAACAATTACAAAATGTCTGTTCGTACTATGATTTCGCGTCTCAATACAACCCTGTGCCCAGTTTTATGCGCCAATTGAATGGGATTCTCGTTCTCAATGTGACGATTTTGAAAAGTATGTACCGGTGTAAGGAGTTATGCATCGGGAGCGCGCCAAGATGCGCGAAGTGTGCGTGAGATGAGCACAACGGGAACGGCCACCAACGAGAACACGAAGGAGAAACTCAATCATCTGCGGCGACGTACCTCCTCGACCGGTCGACGCCGCCTCGGTTACCAGGAACATTCCTATTCCTGCAATGATTCGCATAATGGCCTTTTTCGCCGCACTGCGATACTCACATTAACGACAAACGAACTTGGAGAAGAAAAGAAAAGACGTACCTTAAAACACATGACGTCGTCGAGATTTCGTCGGGGTCCCGACGGTACTGCGACCCCTCCGGATCCTGTACCTGCACTCCCGGCTCCGCCACCGTTCGAGCGATCGTAGTCAGCGTAACGACCATAGCCTGGTGGTGGTGGGCCCAGGTCTCGGTTTGCAGAGGGTAGCGGGGTATCGTATGCGCTTGGATGCGGGAGGGATGGTTTAGGGCTATAAGGGGCAGAATATGAGTGTTCGGGTAGAGAAGTAATCAGGAAGGTGATACGTACTGTCCTCGTGGGCATTCTGGACCTAGCGGACAGAATCCGCTAAGGTAGAGTTGGCATGCGACACGACGAACATGTTTCCGTGGGCACATCGGGCCCAACTTACAAAACCCGCGTTTATAATCCGGACACTCTATCCTTCTTTCTCTCGGGTGTGCGTACAAGCATTCATCGCCTGCAGAGCAATACCCATATTTAGCGTACCACCAACACTCTGGCATTCGCCTGAGGTTGTATTCGTGCAAGAACTCGCATGCGTCGCCTTTCTTGCAGAGACCACGCAGCCAATGTTTACATACCGTTGCAAGACGTTCTCTGTCCCGCGGGTGTGTCGGCAGTTGCTTTGGGGGGTGAAAATTTTGCGAGGATGGGATAGTATGTCGGAGGGGACAGTGAAGTGGGCCCAGTGGACACCCTGTAGAGCTCAGGGATAACCGGCAGATCTGGTCGTCTGCCAAACGCGTCAAACACCAAAAAGAGAGAAAGACATAAAACTTGCCCTTGTCTAATTTTAATCCAAGCTCATTTTTGACAAAGAGCTCTTCTTGAAAGTTGTTTTGGTGGAACTGAGGTTGAACGAGATCTTTGAGTGGAGACGGACCCGCCAGCGGCGTGGACATGGGGAAAGGAATGTACGGCTGATGTAAGGTACGGCTGGAGACAATTATGTAATTACAAAGTGGGGCCTTAGTAAGCAGACCGAGTACATACTACCGCGACCTGTATACGTTGGCTCTGCTCCTCCTCCCCTGTCGCTGACATGCCTGAACTTGCCTCAGTCGAGTCTCTGAAACAAGAAAACGAGCTGGAAGCCATTCTCTGACGCTCTGTCCAACTCCAAACGCCTTCACATCATCACATATGTTGCCTTCCATCCCAAGCACCATCAGTGCCACCGCCCTGGCACACAACCATGCGTGCACCATTCCTTCACCCGAGTACCCCGCAGCGACCCATTCCCCAGGACTCGCCATTTCTTTGTCCACCTTCGGAGGCCTCCCTCTTCCTGTGACGCTCACTGGGATTCGACCCACCCACGGAAATCCGTCCGCTGATTCACTCAGCTCGCCACTCCACAATGCTTTCACCCTTCCAGCTGCCCAACCGCGGCCATCTACAGATGATGTACCTTCTGCACCCCAGTTCTCGGCGCCGAAGTAAACGGCCAACGCTCCAGACACGTGTGTTGCACTGTGCAAATCATACATACCGGGCATCCGCGTGCATCTAATACTGCCTTCCTCAAGACCACCTCCAAACATCAACTCATATTCGCCGCTCCGAAGTTGCGTCAGGTAATCGAATCCTTTATACACCGGGTCGTCATAAAACACATACGAACGCACCCCGGCACCCATCTTGGCGCGTAACTCACGTCCTGGTCTCTGCGCACTCATCGTCTCTCGTGCCTGTGTCACCACTGGTGCAAGACCGGGAACGAGTGCGCCCACGTGTGAATTCGTAAGATGAACGACGTGCTTCGTTTTCAGCCTCCCGCGTGGTGTCTGTAAGATGTAAAAGGGTTCGTTCTCCGATGGACCCATGATCGACATGCAGGGCGT
Source organism: Pisolithus thermaeus (assembly GCA_024663475.1). Lineage (NCBI taxonomy): Eukaryota > Fungi > Basidiomycota > Agaricomycetes > Boletales > Pisolithaceae > Pisolithus > Pisolithus thermaeus. The sequence goes on along the minus strand of JANFAF010000121.1, from coordinate 196,231 downwards.
GTTCGTATGCAGACTGAACCTATGTGCCCCTTTTGTGATGAGTGCAGTAGAATGGGTAAGACCTTACTCACTGGTTGGGATGGTCCTCAAGCAACCGAGTGAGAACGCCCGTGACGAATCGATACGGATGAACCGCTCCCGCACGCGTCGCAATACAGCCTAAAGCGTACTCCGAGAGATGATACCTCTGCAAGCGACTTGCGCTTAGTTCCACACTGGTCTGTACATACGCTTTCACGTTCGCTCACCTTCCTTGCCGCTTCCTTTACCACACATTCATACTGCTGCCCCTCAACAGGCATATCCCTCTTGTACACCTTCAATAACCTCTTGGCCTCCTCAAGAGTCTCTTCGTCGTAATACACGTCTACGGCTTCAACTTCTCGACAGTCCGCATCCGGCGCGTCAGTTTCGCCTACGCGTCGCTGGATTTCGAGGTGTGCAAGTCGGAATCGGATGATATGTTGTGCAGCTCGGAGACCAAGGGTGTTCTTGAGCTCTTCATAGTCATGGTATAAAGGTGGGTTGATGTGACCCCCGTTCCTGTGTAGGAAGTGCGTGTTAGCAACGCTCGATGTCAAGGGCGATGAAGGAAACTAGCCTTCCAGTTGCCCCTGAACACGCATCGTGCGCTTCAAGCATCACAACGCTCAGTCGTTTATGCTCATGCTCGCCCTTATTGACCCGCTGCTGATCCGCATTTAACAACGTCCTGACAAATGATGCACCGGATATACCGGACCCTATGACGACTGTCCGACCGCGGCACCACCCATACCACCGACAGAGCATACCGTGACGCCCATCGATCCCAACCGTTGCCACACCATGGACAAACGTCCAATCAACAACCACCCGCCGACTAAATATAGGAGTACACACCGACATCCGCATACTCTGGAACTGCCGCACACTGGCTTCCATCCGGCTCCTGTACAAGATGCGCCAAAATAGCTGAAGGGGGGTATGTCCAGAACGAGCGCGTTGGCTCAGCGATTGGAAGTCCAGGTGTGGGTACGGGCGGGGAAGGAGACTGTTGTGATAATGTTCTCATACGCCTTGTTGCTTCCGGCCCCCTTACCCGTTGTCGCTCTTGGCCCTCCACATCTCGGCTCCGGACTTGTTTGAGTGGATTCGCCAGTTTTTCGGCGTCACCCTCACCACATTTGCTGATGCGCACGGTGGGCTCTGTTGAGCACTGCCAGCGTGTGCGCGCGTGCTCACGGGAGAAAGGAATTCCCATACTATCCTGTTGTCTTGGGGGTTGTGTCGTTGACAAGGCCCTTTGCTGTCCTTGGGGATATGGAATAACGGCGATGACGGGCACCCAAAGCAGCAAACACAGGAAAGGGACAAGGGAGAGTAGAAACACCTGGAACCACCCTACTTTTATCCAGAGACGGCCACGGGCACCACATCGTATCGCATCATATACTATATTCAGACCTGAGTACTGCGCGCGGCGCCGAGATACGAGGTACGGATAAGTTAGCTCGCTTCTAGTTCGCCCTCACAACAGCGGCGTACTAGCGCGGGCGGATCAAGCTATGTTTCTTGACTTCTTGCGTTGGCTCCTGACCGGCCGGAGAATACCGCGCTGAGTGCATATGGAAGATGGTACAAGGAACTGTTACTATTCGGCACGGTATCCACCTGGTCCCAGTCGAACCGCAATGGTAGAATAACAGAAACCACAGAACGTAGTCTCGGATTCAAGGAGCCAAACATATATCGTGCCGTAATCAGGCTCAATTGTACCCCATCATGCTCGCTTCAAAAGTACATATGTATGTGTGTCCTGATAACTTGAGATGTATATGGCAATTCCCAATTTGCCGCATGTACCTTCTCAGCTTATCTTATCGTGCAGTGCTGTCCATGGCATGGTGAATACGTTGACAAAGAATTACTCATTGGTGTTCGGATCATCCTAATTACCGAAGTGGGCTCGTCTCCCTGGCAGCGTGAGAGGACCATTGTGCAGCTGCGTGTAGTAATATCGGTAACGAAGACGCTAACTGCCTACACCGAGCAGGTCTCGTGGAACACGGCGACGAGGTTTTTCTGGAACCGTGCGAGATACGATATGAGTTCTGGTTCTGGCAGTGCGGCGTATCTGAGCGCTTGGCTAAGCTGCGTTTGGAGCTTGTAGAACGGGCCAAGACGAACATATCCGGTATAAACGTTGGAGGGCATTCAGGACATCGAGTGTCGAGAGTCAAGTGCCAAGGGGTAAGCATCAGGATGTCTGCCTGCTGTACTCCAACGCAGCATAGCATGGATTCCTTACCTTGACGACGGCTCGACGGTGGGTGGCCCGGACAGCTGTCTGGCTGCTTGCTTCTTGCTGAGTGTGCAAGTCAGTTAATAATGCAGTGACTCTCTTGGTCTCTTGCATCACGTCGCACGGTAAATCGGCCAACGTGGCAAGGTCAACACCTATAGGCATGCTCATGTATGTTATCCTCCATCGCACATTTAGCGTCCCCGCCTTATCGGCGGAAGAATAGGAGGTAAGGACTAACCGTAATGTCCGTGATTGTCAGGCACGCCATCGACGATGCTGCATACCAGGAGTAAGTAGGAGGTGGGGCTACAACACCCTCTACGCCAGCCAATCCCACAAGTGGCGACGTATTGCGCTCACCGATACCGAAACACCATTCCAAAGTTGGAAGTCCTCTGCGTACGCTGCGCGGACATATAAATACGACAAAGCCCCTGTCAGCTTGTATACATGACGGACGTACCTGAACGGACAGATGCAAGCTATGGCGGTCTCAGCAACGCAACCGAGACTGCGTTTGGGAGGATCGAGTAGACTTACTTCACCGTGGAGGGCTGACGAGATAACGTTGTGGATAGCTGGTGGAAATGGCTGTACGACATCAACGGGTAACGTAGGTAGTTCAAAATAAAAGTGACTGTACGTAGCAAAAAATACGAAGCACTACGGAGGGTGGAGTGTGATCCTGCACAACGTCGAGTCGGCAAAAGGCTCACTTTGATTCGGATGAGTTCCTCCGCGATGGCATGCGCTATTCCAACACCTTCTATCGTGGAGGTACCTCGACCCAACTCGTCGACAAGGACCAAGGTTTTCGGTGTTGCAAGACCTACCTCCTCCAAATATGATCAACGAACTGAGCATGGCAGGCTTACCTAGAATCATGGCTGAAGTCGCCATCTCGTTCGCAAAAGTACTTAAGCTCTTTTCTATGTCATCGTCGTTTGAGAGACGGGAGAGAAGAGCATCATGGATGCTGTGTGTCTTACTTAGACTCAGGAAGTGGTAAGTTTCGAAGTGTCAGTTCACCGAAAGCTAGCATACTCCGCAGGCACGAAACATCCAGCCATTGCCATAATCACTAGCAATCCGCTCTGCCGAAGGTACGTACTCTTACCTGGAAAACATTGACACGATTCATGTCGGCAAGCTCACAAGCACTTACCAGACATACTAGAACGTCTGCGTTTTGAGTCATAGAGGGAGCAGATATTCACCACTTACTTTGGCCCCTGAACAATCTGGAAATGAGATGAATCGCAGCAATAAATATCGTTCGGCACTAGAGTTCCTGCTGCTTGAACGGTTTCGAGAATTGGGTGCCTTCCGGCCTTCACGGCAAATGTCCCAGTGAACTCCGGGCGCACTACCACAAAATCGCCTGTTAGGAACCCGCATCGAGACAACTAGAACAACTAACCGTAGTTTCTCACTGGTCACAGTGACAAGCAAAACCTGTGACAGAAAAAGCGACTTACTGATACTTGCGTGGGCAAAGGACCAGAGGAGGTCAATGATAGCGACCTATTCTTTTTCAGGCAACTATAATCTGATTTCTAGAAACGATACATACTGCTTCGGACGCAGTGTAAAGAGCACCGGAGTATGCCAGAATCTGTTCGACAAGGTCCTGGATTATCCTGGCCCTATCATCAGGATGTGAGTACTGGGATGATTTTCATGCTTACTTGTTGCTGAGAAGGAGGGCTTCGTCCAATGCATCTTTCATCCTGGCATTCATCTTCTTCTGAAAAGGCGAAGTCAAATCATGAGCGAGTAGCTATCGCAGGGGTTTGTGCATACTAGCTCCATGCTAGAAAAGTGCCAGCGTCCTTTTTGCGAGGTAACGTTGATAAAGCCACTTGGAAGCTCGCCTTCCAACTCGTCCTTCTTCAATGTGAATACGAATCCATTTTCCTGGTATACGAGTGCCAAGGGAAACCCATGCTTCTCAGCCATAACTGTATTAAGTTGCATAATGTCGCCCACGTTCTCCTTAAATGTCTCCCGAGCGACATCAAGAAGGCGGTGGCGGTTGGCCTAACCGAGTCAACTCGAAGGTTGAGAAAGCCTGTGAACGTACTCTGACTGCATAAACTCTTGCATTAACCGCAGCAAGACCACCCTGCCAGACTCAGCTAACAAACAATAAGGAGCCCAAAAAGACTACCTTCACGGGCCCGGCTTCTTCGTTCAAATTATCTGCAATAAGATCAGTGATGAACACCAAACGCTTGTCGGAGACCATCTTGTAAGCTTTGAGTCAAGAACGCATTATTTCCAAGCAGCACGAGCGTACGTCATGGACAATCTGCAACAACTGGGATTTGCTCCCGGCTAAAGCTTTCTGCAGAAATGGCAAACTTCGTACTATGCTTTGAAGACTGAGCATCTGGGAAACACGAGAAAATGCGGATTTTGACCCATGCGATTCGCGAACTTCCGAAGAGGTGAGCTGGAGCAGAGAATGAATGTGCAATATCTCAGTAACATGGCGGGCTTGCCGAGGAAATCAACTTGTCAAAGTCAAGCTTGTTCAACCGCTTTAAAGCATCGCGCACTTCTGCGAATTTATCTTCGCGCTGAATGAGTTCTGGGAAATGTTTGAAGGAGTACAAATAAAATATCAATGCTTTTACCTTCTACCACATCTAGGCGTGCATTAATAGCGTCTTCCCCTGAGAGAAAAAAACATTAACTCATAGGTAGGGTTTGGATCAAGACGTACCGATCATTGGAGCCAAGAGGTTGGCGCGCAGTAAGCGAGCAGCCATTGCAGTATAAGTATGGTTCAAAACCCTATATCGTCATCATTATCAGCTGCCGGCAGTGCCACATCTGAATGGAATACGATACCCAAAGAGGGAGTGTGTCGATTTCTTGTGTACAATATTGCTAACCAACTCGAGGTTCCGCGCCGTCTCCAGATCGATCATCAACATTCCTTCACCGGACACGTACCGGATACGCAAAGACCTGCCAGCGAAGCGTGTGTTCAATCGATACTCGGCATGCTTGAATAGCGCACTGGCAGCCGAAAGGGCGTAATACCTAAAAAGCGACGTTAGGTTAGCTCACATGGCGCATATACTCACTTGTCTGCCACAGAAATAAGTGTTGCTGCCCGTTCATCATCCTCCACACATAGCTGTGTAATGAAATCCATTCCTGGAGGAACTTAGCTGAAACCCACGGGAAGACGAACATTGGACCAGGGCACCTGCACCATCGTTCCAGTACCTCCTCGGGACAGGTTCGATAGGTACACTCTGAAACTCTTCGATGATGAACCGCACGAGAAGCGAGGTAGTCGGGGGACGCTTCCCCGAGGTAGCGAGGCTCGCATCTACAGCAGAGACAAAGGTTTCGGGAACAAGCACAAGAACCGGGTAATGAATGTGCATTTGGTGAAGTGTCTTCACGTATGTCGGACAGTCAGCAAGCTGTCGAGACGAGTTGAGTAAGAAAGGATGGCATGATGCTTCCACGAGGTCACACCTGCACAAGAATAACACGCCCCGTGTCTCTATCCATGGCTGCCATACCAACTTCGTGCGCGATTCCACGACTTTCGAATATCGCGACCACGTAACTCGCTTCGTGTTTGCTTGAAGCAGCTGTCCGGGGCCGACTCGTACTCGCACGCGTTCCGGGACGCGACTGAGCGGCGGCAGGTTGAAATGCACTATTAGAGCGATTCTGGTCTGTGAACAAACGCGTCGTCAAGGAGGAGCGACATAGAACTGAAGACGTGGATGCCATGTTGTTGTCAACTGCCAGAGACAACTTGAAGTTACCTTGCTTGGCAAGGTTTCTACCGCACCCATATGTGCCGTGGGAACCCGTCGTACGACGGAAAAAGTTTCCTTTCTGGGTGACAGTGCACCACAGCAGTTCCTCAGTAGCCTGCCGGGCCCGAAACAACACCAGACATTGATAATGTCCAGGTTTGTTTCGACGTTCTGTGTGACCATGACTTTGGAACCAAACACCAGTTCCACTGCACCATGCCTGGGAGTCACCAGGCATCCATCCGCAGGTGCCGCACTTGGGACGGTTTAGCCACTAGCAATCTACCAAGCAAGGTTGGCGCCACCACCGGCGCCACTCCCCGAGTCTTGAAGTGCTTATGCATATGTAAACCCTTTCCTAGTCCTACTTACATAAAACACCCAAAACAAGATCTCGGGGTGGCACCAGAACTTACTGTAAAATTAGGGCGTAGCCCTTGACTAGAACCAAAAAAAAAGGATTGCGTCCGGAAAGCAATCCCGAGCACCAAGCAAAGCGTTTCCAGCGTCTCGAGGTGGTCCCGACAGGACCTCGAAGGCCTAAAACGTGACTTGCGCAACTGCACGCGATAATGAACGTCCAGGGTAACCTGGAACGCCTACGCCTCGAAGCGATCTCGAACCTCTCGAAGGGGTGGAAAGGGGGTCAATCGAATCGAGAAGGCTCTGTGTACTAAGGTGGAGGACGACGGAGGGCAACCTACTACGACTCAAGGTGGGAAACACTTTGAAAATCTGCCAGGGAGGAAGAGGAAGACAAAAATAAAGCGCTGTGATATTGCTGCGGATGTAACCTCGATACATGCGGACACTGAGGGGATCCCTTGAAGGCTCCCCTTGTCGTCCTTGGTTTTCGTACGCATGCTTCTGTTTCAATCCTCCACCTGCATCATGTCCTTTCCCCCAGTGCCTCGCAATGTTGTCGATTACATCCTCTGGCCGGAAAGCGATCATTTCGCTTTGTCAACAGCACGAAATGACCCATCACTTGAAACCCGGTTGCAGACCCAGCGTAACCTTCAAGTTGTACTTCGTAAGTAAAGTACGGCGGCCATCGTTCTCTGTACTCCGGGTACGTGACACAGAAGTACGTCTATCACATGACAGTCAATGATCCGAGCACACCGCGCGCTCCCGAGGTTGTGGCCTACTTTGTCCCCGGCGAATGGATGGCATACCTCGTCATGGAATTCATTGATGCCACAACCCCAGTCGATGCCGTCTACGAGAAGGTCACCAACGCTCTGCAGTGGCTCAGTGAAATCCCCGTTCCCCCAGACGTTGCAATTGGCTCCGTGACCCGCCCGCCACATACTATCCAAGGATTCTAAGGCACCTCCACTTTTCTCAAGCAAGTGAGCTTTGGAAGCTTACATGAACAGCGTATGTCGTTAACTTTTACTTTCCCGATCAATTGGCAGCCGTTAAACGTTACTAAATCTAGGCTCTCCGGTCGATTCCGGCAAAATGCCGGCCAGCACCGATAAGTTTTATCAACAGGATCTTTTTCACCCAGTCTGAAATGGACAAGAGGAGTCTCTTACTCGATGAGAACGGCGAAGTCTGCATTGTCGACTTCAAAGAAGTGGTACTGCTGCCAGAGTCCATTGCCAACCATACATGCTGGTATCCTTCAAAAGGGTGGCTAGTTGCTTGGACTGGCTACGGTCTCCAAACCGAAAATCGATGGAGAGGGCCGGGGAAATTCTACAGATGACAGGTGACACGACTCTTGGTATGTCTATGCCTACCTGTCATAAATTTATAGCAGCTGACACAGTGGGCTTGGGCGAGAATGGTCGTGAAAGAACTCCACGCTAAATATTCATATACCATCTAGTGCGGGACATTATGTACTTCTCGACCATATGGTGCAAGCCAGTATCAGACCAGAGAACGTAGAAGTTGGAAGGAAACTAGAGATGTGTGCAGATACAAGGGTCAAACGATCACCCGACAGCCACTGCCATGCAAGAGTTGTCACTGGAGTGTCGTCTTGCTGAGGCATTTGGGGACTCTACTACTTCAGTTGATCTCAGCGATAGGTCAGAGCGAACTAATATCGGATCCCAGCGATTGAGTTACCCACGTATCCAGTACCCCCCTCTATCTCATGCTTTCTCGGGGCTGACAACTTCGACTCAAGTGTTGTTGACAATTACTGTAATGAACATCGCCGTTACTCTCATGAGTGGGGAAACGTATCACGATGCACATTCAATACCGTGTTCTCAGCTTCCCACCTTGCCATTCGGGCCGACTTATGGCACGACGTAATACAAGAGGTCAAAGCAGTCTCCAAAGCATTGGCTGACTTGCGTTCAGCAACGGGGGAAGCTTTTCAGTAGCTATGCACGCCACGCGATGCTGGGATACAAATGCCCCGACGTCCTGACGTAGTCCAGAAACCTTGGATGTACTCAGTACCTGCAATACCCAATCCAGATCCGAACCACTAGGGAGTGTTACAAGGAACAATCAGTGCGACTGACCGGCGACGAACTTAACGTAAGGTGGAACTGTGACCTGGGGCTTGAAAGAAGTATCTACACAACTACAGTAACGTGCAAGACGTGGTATTCCGTGTGCGCAAAGCCATGATTCGAGTGTACCCGTGTATCCCGCAACATCTAAGATTGCTTAGGTTTCGGAGAGTGCTCATGGACAGGTGCATACAGTAAACGAAGCCAAACAAAACAAACAAGTGACGACCAAGGAGGTCCGTGCAGTGAGAGGCTGGTGACCGGTGAACGTTTGCGCATTCAATATTCAAGGATTGCCTATCAATCTGATAAGTCTTGTTACGCTTCAAGAGGTATGGATACTAACGAGTGGCTATCAGCGTCGACTTGTGAGGATGAGGCCAGCATACAGTACTGTGATCGGTATACCGCAGTACCTGTACTCTGCACCTGTTGATTACAGTTTTTAGGGACGAGGTAAGTATATTGTCAAGTGGACGCTACATCCTCGCCTAGGTTCCCTGACGTCGGCATCTTGGCACGTCAACGTTTACAGAGGAATGTACAGGAAAATTGTCTGCCGATCCCAACGAGAAGTCGTCCACTGAGCGGTCCTATGCAGCGCAGTCACCGCAAGTATCCACTGACCTGGCATGATCGGCATCCATTGTAGGAATAAGTGGCTCCATTCTGTTAATCATTTCGACAGGCCCGAAGGAAGATCTAATCGCCCTGCTACCGTCCTTCAAGAAACAAGGTTGAGTGACGAAGCAGCACGAGTTACGGATCTGACATGATTTGACCCTTGACTTCAGCTATAACTAGTCGGCTATCAAGTGCTAATGTTGAGCCTCCAGCTGTCTTCGCGGTGTGATGCCCTAATACGGATCGTGACATTGCACGATGTCGTGTATCTCTGCATCGTCTGTCAAGGACAGCAACACCTCAACGTCACCACAGGCAGACAAGCATAGCTATCGCGAGTCAGCTGTTAGGACCACGGGATTCTAATCCGTTCCAGATTCCTTGCGTGAACATATTAGCCGTATGTTTGATCCCACGGTAAAATTATGGCCCCCTTTGAGATCCTGATAGTTGGCCTGTCGCGATTGGCTCGTACGCTACATCTAAGCACCAACGCAGAATGTTATATAACTCTAGCCTCTGGATTTTCTCCCGTTCCTCTCTGGCACACTCACCACAGGAGATGCAGTCCACAACCACCGCGGATTTCCTCACATTGGCAAAAATTGCCCGCATAACTCGCATATGTCAACGTGAGTGGCTTGCGACCGCGCCCGTGGGGGCTGAATCTGACTGAACGTATCTGCCAGTGGTCCCCTCGGTTGTTATGGTGTACGATTATTGTAAGCACAGGCTGTTGAAAATTGAGACCGTCCGCGTTACCCACGGAACATACAGTGATTAGCGTTGATCAAGAGGTACCTATCCTCCCATTAAGGTCGTTTGTAACCCCCTGATTTCGTTGTCCAAGGTCGAACAGATATGGGTAAGCTTGCTATAAAAATGCCTTACCGCAATGTCAATCGAATCCTCATGGCCTATCGTAGAAACGACCCAAGACGACGACCACGATGCTATACCTCGTTGTAAGAGTTCGTTCTGTTCAAGGGGCATAAGTCCTTCTCAGCCTGCCGCGCATTAGCTGCGGTACTTTGGTACTCTGTGTGGTGTGTAAGTTTTACTCGATTACTCATATCATCATCACGGATTTTCGAACTATGATATAGGTTCAATGCCGCCGGTCTGTCGAGTCTACTCCGATCCTCAGGACAATCTCAGCTCACCTCATATTTAGTCTTTTTATCTGATGTTTCCAAGGAGGTGAGAATCCCTTGCACTGTGGTGCGCCTTTCTGAAAGGCCGCGATAGTTGTATGTGTCATCCAGGCGCTAACATTCTGTTCACTGATAACCTGTTGTACTCCATCCGCGTCACAGCTGTGAGTTGCATTAATCCCGTGATGGTGAAAATTTTACCTGACAACCCTACAGGTAATACTTTCATGATTGTGCAAGGTTGGCCCGCCTGTTTCCTAGTATGGTTGGTACAAAGTAAGATTCTCGTATTCGAGTCTGTCGATGTAAATCTGCTCATGTTACTGGTAAAGTTATCTTGCAATTGCGTCTCTACGCGTTATACAATCGGTCCCGGAAGGTATTGATATTCATGGGGTCTGCATTCCTAGTTGAGATCCTGGCTATGACTACAATTCTCATCATCGCGAATCTCACTTCTGGAAGTCAGTATCTAATCATTGATCCGTTGTACTGACTTTGTTGAAGCCTCCAATAAGCCAGTAGCGAACCTATACCCGGCGTGAAGATCTGTACCAATGAAGACACGTCGAATAGTTTTTATGTCTTCTGGCTACCTATACTATGTTTCGAATTCCTGTTGTGTTCTCTTGCTGTTCGGGCGGGCATTCACAGATCTAGAGATGACATCGGTTTCATACACCTCTCTAACAGAGTTTTTCTTCTGGATGTCCTGGTTAAGGGCAATGTGGGGTATTTTCTAGTGTGAGTACCCAAGTTCCATTTACGATGGCGCTCATCAACCTTTAACAGCATTTTCTTTGTGGGGGTCGTGAATGCGGTCATGTGGGGTGCCTTGTCCGTATGTGGTTTGCCCAGCTCTTGGATTAAACTTACCGGACAAGCGGTTCCAGCCAGAGTGGGTTGAGGTACCCGAAGGTTTCCCGCACGGCGTAGCCGTTATTGCTGGCTGTCGGCTGATTTTGCATATACGGAACGCAGCAACTCCTCCTTCGGAGGACACGTTCCAGGGGTCACTGGCCTTTGAATACCCTCTACAGCAAAGATCCGCCATCAGCGCGTCCACTGTGTAGTATAGGATTCCCAAAGAGAATTCCTTATCAGGGCAGTCCCGTCGATACCCTAGTAGTGTAGTACATATATATCAATCGAATAACGAACGGCACCCAGTGACTGAAAAGGAACTCTCAAACGTTAGGCATTTGCCTGTTATCTGAGGAACATTCAAAAGGTCGTTCTTGGTATGGTTCTGAGGAACCTGCGAGAATAAGCCGATTGGTCCACGGCAGGAAGGATACGGAGGGCGACAGCTGAGAGATCCTGACAGTCTCCGCGACTTTAAAGGCCGTCTAGTTGGCCAGTAAGTGATACTCATTCCCGACCTCGCCTAGAAGTTTGGGGAATGATATAAATGGGGTGCCTCTTTCGCATCAAGGTTGTTGAGAATGTAGGTTCGGCAACATGTGCGCAGGGTTTCAGGCAAGGGTCATATCACGCGGATGAGACTACTTCTGGAATAGCAAGGCTGGATGATGGGCGTCGAGGACATCGTTATTCTCCTATGAGCCACATGTGTTATCATACATATATTATGTAATCAGCAAGCTCTCAACTTGCATACCGTCTCAACAAAGGTAAGCCCAGGGGCGAAGATTCAAACCCCATCCTGTACAACACATACTCGAATATTTATATATCACCCCCAACGGTCAACAGAACTAACAAGCTTTGAGTAGTTACCTCGAGTCGTTGTCAAGTAACTCTTGTCAACAAGTACATGTTTACCACGGGTGTTCTCCGTAAAAGTCGGGGTGATCACTGAGTACTGAGTACTGAGTACTGAAACACGGCACGCGAATTCATTCGCTCTGTCACACACCGCCCTCCCCCCAAGATATTTACGGTTCGCCAACGACCTCACAGATCAATCAGTAATTCTTCCCGTCGTTCTTCCCCAGGAAGACTCGTAGGCACAGAAGGCCCGTACATATTAAAAGTCTGGGGACTACTCGTTGGCACTACCGGGAACTGTGGTAGAGCAGGCGAATGCGTCTGTGGTGGCGATAGCACTTGGCGTGGTAGCTGAGAAGGAAGGACTGTTTGAAGTTGAGACTGGGACTGTGAATTGTATCGGGCAGGCTGCGCATGCGATTGTGTACGCGTATGCGCAGCCGTAGGAGATCGCGATATACTCCCACCCACTGGAGACGCCCCACGTGGTGCAGTGGTAGTATTACGTCTAGCAAGGGCGGGTGAAGATGGCGGCAGTGGAGGTTGGGGAGTCAAAGTATGCTGTGAGATCTGAGAGGGTGACTGCGGAGACTGTCGCTGGGGTAGAGGGTCAGTTTTGAGGCCAGGTAGCGCAGCAGCGGGGGCCACGATGGGAGGTGGGGGCGGAGGGGCAAGTGCTTGGGAAGGCGGCAACGATTGTGATGTCGGGATGGGTAAGGGCTGAGTAACGGGCGGACCTTGCATTGGTGAAGGCTGTATGGGTGGCGAGGAAACAAGAGGTTGAAAACCGTGCGATGAACCCGAAAATCCAGCTTGCACCGGTAAGTGGTGCGGATGTGGTGGAACGGCGGCGAATGGGGCGTGAAATGGTGGAGGTGCCTGGGTAACAGTAGACGTCTGCTGTCCTTGCGGCGTATATGTCATCATAGATCCGGGTGTCGGTGGCCATTGTGTATTAGGATGTCCATCGCGAGGGAACGTTTGCGCCTGCGGGATCGCTGTAGCCCGCCGCCAGGGCTGAGAAATCTGCTCGGTGAGGACTTTGTCATAGAGTTTAACGGCTTGTGAAAGTTTATCGTGCATCTCGGAAAGGAGTTCTAGGAATTCGAAGTTAGTGTAGCCCGAAATAAGGTACCTGGAGGCGGGGACTCACGTTCTTTCCGCCCAGTATCATCGAGGCTCACTGCTAATTTGGGTCTTAACGCGTTCGCTTTATCATATAGTTCGTTCAAGGCAGGATACCGTGACATATCCTTACCACCCTGTACTTGAACTTGTTCGACAGTTTGACTGAACGTGAGGATGGCGTCTGCTTCCAAAGGCTGGAGGTCATAGTCGGGTAACTTTAATACAGATGGGGTGGGCGTAACAATTGGTGGATGAGACTGGGAAAGTCCTGCGTCCGCGTACGGCAGGGACGAGTCATCGACTGCCTGGACTTCCACAGGGGCACTTGGTTTCGGCATGTTTTCTTCCCGAAGACTTGCCTCTATAGCAGCACGCAAATCCGGGTCATCCACGTCATCCTTACCAGCTGACCCATTTGGGCGCGTGCTGCGGTCAACCGTGGGCGGTTCGGATGGTCCTTCCCAGGAGGGTTGAAAAGGTACATAACCCGGACGCTGGTAGCGATTGACACCAACTTCCTCCAGTGACAGTTGAATAGCTCGTTCGAGTTCTGCATCGGCGAGGTCACGAGCGGTACGGGGATGGTACATACTAGTGGAGTGTCGGTGACTGTGTGTGTATCATGACACTCAACACATCCGTAACTACAACGACAGAATGCTCACATTCTTTCAGACTTCTTGGAGAGTTTTGCGTGGCATCCGTCGCATACTCTGACAGCTTGCGTTATACCGAAATGCGGAAGAGGAAGCGTCTTGGCGGAACACTGCTGGTCAAATACTTGGCCGCAATTCCGACAGTGGTGCTTCCGATTTGTAAAGGTGAAATAGGCCCGACATCGTAAACAGCGGTCTGCATCGATCCACTCTGGCGCAGTGTTCGTGTCCACCATAGCGGCATTCGCAAGGGCGAGGTCCTTGGGAGGAAATTGCAACCCTGACGACGCAGTTATATTACGAATTGATTCAACACATGCCAAAAACGCACCCTCGCTCTTAAGCGTCTTGTATACCTGGCCCATATAGCTAAGAGAAGGTTTCCCCTCGAAAGCAAGTGCCCAATTCTGAATACATTTGAGGATATCGGCTTTGACGAGGTGGTTGGTGCCGGGAACCTTGAGGATGGATACGAGATTATCGATGAATTCTCTAGAGGCAATCTCAACGAGAAAGTGGTCGCCACCGTTCTTGACACAGGTATCCGTCAACTGCGGAAGGTTACCTTGTAATCACTGAGGGCCGACGTGACATGCTTACGCTGAGAGCAAGCAGTTGAACATTGGGATTCTTGTGGTCGAGTCGACGCTTCAATGCGCGCATGGCATCCTTGGCTGGTGCCGACTTTGAACGAATCTGATCACATATTTCAAGGTTTAAGGCCACGTCCTCAGACCCGGTAGGGATAAGTTCCGAGGTTGCCTTCTCTAATGGAACGCGACGGTCAGCTACTGACTTCTCACACGCAACGATGCTTACCGATGGCATCGTCGAGTTGTGACGTTCCCCATAGCCAGCTGGTCAGTGAAGCCATGATAGTTTCGGTTTTACTCCAAGCGCTGACCAAATGCCGTGATGACAAAGCTTACATATTCACGCTCCGACTAGAATGGCCCTGCAACGACTCGTTCCACGTCGTCGAACTGTCGCATAAAAAGTCGTAAATCACTCCCAAGTTTTGAGGAGTGTGGTTTCGAAAGTGTCTGCTGAATCTCATTGTCTTTTGCTGACTCCGTTGTCAACACAAGGCCGACTGCCATTCGTGACGGAGCGTGTGACAGCTGTGACTTGGCTTCAATTGAAGCGGAGTTAGAAAGCGAGGTCATTCACAGGTTGTTCTCCTACAACCATCGTCGCTGCTGCAAGACTCGCTGTCGAGGCTCAGGACATCGTCTAAGTAACCGTTTTGACGCCTTTATAGCCGACTGGATCGATTGAAATTGCATTCGCACGCTTTTTCACTTGTCTCTCGGACGTCCATCTGTCTTTTTGGTAGCTCAAACATCGGCTCGTATCTCAGTTTGCGTACCTTACTGCTCGCGTCCCGTTCTCAAAGAAATGTTGGGCCACCAGTTCGCGTACTCTGCTGCTCCCGTCCGAAAAGTAAAGGAGGTCCAGTTTGGCATCCTCTCACCTGAGGAAATCGTTAGTGACATATTCGCTCCCTTCTTAAACCCCCGCTCATGGATTCACCCTACACCCTACAGAAAGCCTACTCTGTGGCCAAGATCGAACACCCAGAGGTCATGGACGAAACCACTCACAAGCCCAAGTTGGGCGGTTTGATGGATCCTCGTATGGGCACGATTGATAGGAACTTCAAGTGTCAAACTTGTGGGGAAGGCATGTCGGAGTGTCCCGGCCATTTTGGCCACATAGAATTAGCAAGGCCTGTATTCCATCCTGGTGAGTTGACTACAACCTGCCCTTCTGCACGTTGCATGCACTTACCTCCCAAAAGGTTTCATCGTAAAAGTGAAAAAGGTCCTGGAGTGTATATGTGTAAATTGCGGAAAACTAAAGGCTGATATCGTGAGTCACATCTAACTCTACTCGTTTTGCACCCCACCTCCCAATTTTCTGGGGGCTCTCTCCATAATCCATTGGAGAACCCCAAGCCCGCACCACGGCAGTCCCTCGTACATCGAGGCGTTTGACCTGCTGTGGCGTGGCAAGCGCGCGTTTTCGGTCGCTTGATCGCCGCGTAAGCCATTCCAAGCGCCCAGTTCTGGTTGGACACGAGGTGTGTGGTGAAATGGGGCGCTGAACGAGGAGTGCGAAAGCGTGCCAGCGGCACAAGCGCTAGTCACGGCTTTATGGCCTTCTCTGTGACGCAGAGAAATAGCCTATATGGCAGCATTCGTCAATCTCCTGCTGGTCCCCTTGCCTCCTTGTGATGCACTTTCTCGAAATGGATATCTTGTAGTAGTCTGTCGTCGCAACACTCATGCTGACGCTTTAATTTCACATTTACCGTTTTACTACTCTTCACCTCCACTTCAATGCCATATTCGTTCGCCCAGTCCGACCCCAACTTCGCCGACAAGATACGGCACGTTCGGGATCGCAAAGCTCGGATGGCCATCGTCTGGAATCACTGCAAAACAAAAATGAGTTGTGAAAGTGACGAGCTTCGGGAAGATGGGGCTGAGGTGGATCTTGATGAACCTAAGAAAGGTCATGGCGGCTGTGGTCACCAGCAGCCTCAGATCAGGAAGGAAGGCTTGAAGCTTTTCGTTCAATACAAACGCCCGAAGGATGATGATGAGGTTTGTAGCGAGCGCCGCTCGCACCATCAGCGCTGTTAACGTTTTGCAGGATATCAAATCGCTGCAGCCTGACAAACGCTTATTCACGCCATCAGAGGTGTACACGACATTCAAGAAAATGTCGGATTCTGATCTCCATTTACTTGGTCTCTCAGACGAGTATGCGAGACCGGAGTGGATGATCATTACCGTATTGCCAGTACCACCCCCACCTGTTCGTCCGAGTATAGCCGTCGACGGCGGCGTTATGAGGAGTGAAGATGATTTGACATACAAGTTGGGTGACATCATCAAGGCCTCTGCCAGTGTTCGGCGGTGTGAGCAGGAAGGTGCACCTGCCCATGTCATAACCGAGTTTGAACAGCTGTTGCAGGCGAGTACCTCACTGTATTCTTTCCCTACCCACTCAAGCTTCTTCTACAGTTCCACGTTGCGACCTACATGGATAATGATATTGCTGGTATTCCCCAAGCTCTGCAGAAGTCAGGCCGACCTGTGAAAGCCATCCGGGCACGACTAAAGGGCAAAGAAGGACGCTTACGTGGTAACCTTATGGGTAAACGTGTGGACTTCTCCGCCCGCACGGTTATCACGGGTGACCCAAACTTGGAACTGGACGAAGTCGGGGTTCCCATAAGTATAGCCATGAATCTCACATACCCTGAGCGAGGCATGTATTGACAGTTAATGATGGGGTGTGTCGCTAACGTCTCCGTAGTAACACCGTACAACATTGCTTATTTGCAAGAACTCGTCCGAAATGGGCCTTCGACTTATCCAGGAGCAAGATATGTTGTCCGAGATACCGGGGAACGTATTGACTTGCGGTACAACAAGCGTGCCGATGCATTTCTCCAATACGGCTGGATAGTAGAACGACACTTGAAGGACGGAGAGTCAGTCATATCTTCAAATCCTTGTATTTGAGACACTGAGGGTGCATTTACAGTTTCGTTCTTTTCAATCGTCAGCCGAGTTTGCATAAAATGAGTATGATGAGTCACCGGGTGAAGTTGATGCCCTATTCGAGTAAGTCTTTAGATGACCCGGAGTTTCCTGTGTTGACATACTTCCCAGCCTTCCGCCTGAACCTCTCTGTGACGCCTCCTTATAATGCCGATTTTGACGGTGACGAAATGAACATGCAGTAAGTCCAAGGCTGTTAGTAACCAGATGCGCGGGCTCACAGCCATTGTCCAGTATACCCCAATCAGAGGAGACTCGAGCAGAGCTATCACAAATTGCATGGGTACCCCTACAGGTCCGTGCACTTTTGCCATACTCTGTTCTTGGTCGGTGACGCCGTTTCAATCAGATCATTTCGCCACAAGCCAACAAACCCGTTATGGGTATCGTGCAAGATACGCTGTGTGGTATCCGCAAGTTCACGCTACGAGACACGTTCCTTGACTGGAACCAAGTTCAAAATGTTCTTCTCTGGGTACCTGATTGGGATGGTCATGTCCCGACGCCAGCCATCATCAAGCCAAAACCTCTTTGGACGGGGAAACAAATTTTAAGTATGGTCATTCCGCGCGGCATTAATATTCATCGTGCCCCGGACCAGAAAACATCGAATCCGGTTTTCGACGATGGCATGATGGTCGACAACGGTGAAATTCTATATGGTATTGTTGACAAGAAGACGGTCGGTGCAACCCAAGGCGGCCTCATACATGTCGTCTTCCGCGAGAAAGGCCCCGAGGCCACGCGTCAGGTCTTCACTGGTATACAGATGGTCGTCAACTATTGGCTTTTCCACAACGGTTTCAGTATCGGCATCGGTGATACTATTGCTGGACCGAAGGTGATGAGCTTCATCACTGAAAAAATTTTGGAGAAGAAGCAGAGAGTCCAGGAGATTATCGATGACGCATACCATGACCGCTTGAAGGCCATGCCCGGCATGACCATCCGAGAGTCCTTTGAAAGTATGGTTGAGCGCGAACTTAACCTTGCTCGTGACCACTCTGGTCGATATGCACAAGAGCACCTGAAGGAGGACAATAATGTCAAGCAAATGGTCACTGCAGGGTCGAAAGGTTCATATATCAATGTCTCGCAGATGTCCGTCTGTGTCGGGCAGCAGAGTGTAGAGGGAAAGCGTATACCGTTCGGCTTCCGCCATCGAACGTTGCCTCACTTTACCAAGGATGACTTCAGTCCAGAGGCGAGGGGATTTGTGGAGAACTCGTACCTGCGTGGTCTAACCCCACAAGAGTTCTTTTTCCATGCCATGGCTGGTCGAGAAGGTCTCATTGATACTGCTGTTAAAACGGCAGAGACCGGTTATATTCAGCGACGTCTCGTCAAGGCGCTGGAAGACGTCATGGTCTGCTATGACGGTACAGTACGCAATTCGTTGGGCGACTTGATCCAGTTCGTATACGGAGAGGATGGGATGGATGGTGCATTCATCGAGCGCCAGAGGATCGACACGTTCGGGCTCAGCAACAGAGAGTTCGAGCATAAATACCGTGTTGACGTCACGGATAAGGAAGGTGGCTTCCTTCCTGGAGTCCTGCAGATCGGTATCGACGACAGCTCCCTGGAGTTGCAAGCGAAGCTTGACGAAGAATATGCTCGCCTTGTACAGGATCGTCGCGAGCTGCGGACGTTCATTTTCCCCCGCGCAGACAGCCTTACCCCGCACTATATGCCTGTCAATTTACACCGTATCATTCAAAACGCCGTTCAAATTTTCCACATCGACCGTCGCAAGCCTAGCGACCTCGAACCATCGTACATTATCGACGCAGTACACCAGCTCACAGGGAGGCTCCTGGCTGTACTCGGTGACGACGAACTTAGTACGGAAGCGCAGGCGAACGCTTCGCTAACTTTCCGCATGCACGTACGGGCCACACTCGCTACCCGCCGCGTATTGGAAGAGTTCCACCTCAACCGCGAAGCGTTTGAGTGGGTCTTGGGTGAGATCGAGGCGAAGTTCAACCAATCGCTTGTCAACCCGGGAGAGATGTGTGGTACTCTTGCCGCACAATCTATCGGTGAACCGGCTACTCAGATGACCCTTAATACCTTCCATTACGCCGGTGTTTCCAGTAAAAATGTCACTCTCGGTGTGCCCCGTCTGAAGGAAATTATCAACGTCGCCACCAACATTAAAACACCCTCGCTTTCCGTGTACTTGGAGTCCGATATCGCGCAGGACAGGATGTTGGCGAAGAACGTGCAACAAGAACTTGCTTACACGTCGCTTCGGACTATTACTGCTGCAGTCGAGATTTGGTATGACCCCGACCCTACGTCGACCATTATCGAAGAAGACTCTGTGTTCGTCGAATCCTTCTTTGCCATCCCAGATGAGGAAATCGAATCGAAGCTCCACCTTCAGTCACCATGGCTCCTTCGGCTGGTGCTCGATCGTGCTAGAATGATTGATCGGAAACTTACCATGGCGTATGTTGCCGGCCGCATCGCTGAGAGCTTCAAGACGGATCTCTTCGTCATCTGGAGTGAAGACAACTCGGAGAAACTTGTTATTCGTTGTCGTGTGTTAGGTGGTGGGGACAAGGATGATGATGGGTTGGGTACAGTCGAAGAAGACGTCTTCCTCCGCCAACTGGAGAACACGATGCTAAACTCGGTCAGCTTGCGTGGTGTGCCTGGTGTACATCGGGTATTCTTATTGGAGCACGATAAGGTATATGTCAATGACGAAGGGGGCATCAAAACGAAGAAGGAGTGGGTCTTGGAGACTGACGGTGTCAACTTGAAGGCGGTGATGTGCGTTCCCGGTGTCGACTTCACTCGCACGTACTCCAACAGCTGCGTTGAGATCTTCAATATACTCGGGATCGAAGCCGCGCGCGCAGCGATTATGAAAGAATTACGAGGAGTCATCGAATTCGACGGGTCGTACGTGAACTACCGTCATTTGGCATTGCTCTGCGACCTCATGACCCATCGCGGAACGCTCATGGCAATCACCCGTCATGGTATTAACCGTGCTGATACTGGCGCCCTAATGCGTTGCTCGTTCGAGGAAACGGTAGAGATTCTGATGGAAGCAGCCGCTGTTGGTGAAAAGGACGATTGTCACGGCATCGCAGAAAACGTTATGTTCGGCCAACTCGCGCCAATGGGTACAGGTGCTTTCGATGTCGCACTTGATATCGACATGCTAAAAGACGCCATCGTCGATCACCGTCTGCCAGTACAAAACATACTCGCTGCGCACGCGGACGGCGGCATGACACCAGGCCAAGTGGCAATGACGCCGTATGACACGAACTCCCCCGCATGGTCAGAGAGTAACTTCAAGGGCGAGTCGGCGGCATTCTCACCCCTGGCTGTCAATGGCGGAGAGGATCCAGCCAACTTTTCCTTCCTTGGATACGGACAGAGTCCTCTGGGTGCTGGAGGCATGTCGCCCGCCGGCCCTGGGTACAGCCCGAGTTCACCCAATGCGTACTCGCCTACATCTCCCTATGTCCCTCAGTCTCCATACGGTGGAGCGACCTCACCATTTGGCACGTCGCCATATGCATCATCTCCTTTCTACGACAGAAGCAGGGGAGCTACATCGCCGACATACTCGCCGACGTCCCCCGCTCTCAATTTGACGTCACCCGGCTATTCACCGACCAGCCCGCGGTATTCACCTACGTCGCCTTCGTTCTCACCAACGTCACCGCGGTACAGTCCGCAATCGCCGTCCTTCAGTCCTACATCTCCGCGGTACTCGCCAACTAGCCCATCCTTTAGCCCTGCATCTCCTAGATGTGAGTCTCGTTTATCTATTGGTGAACTGGTTATTAACTTCGTACCAGATTCACCTAGTACGACGTTTCACTTTGTCCCGAATACTACTGACCATCCCTTCTTTTGTGCCTGCTTTGTTGTAGCTTGTAAGTCATCTAACTCACTTGTGTAGTTACATGGCTCACGGCTTTGCAGCCCCCGCACAAATGTCACCCTCGTCTCCAAAATACTCGCCTACCTCACCGGTGTCACCCTCGTCGCCCAAATATTGTAGGTAGATCCTTTATCACGCAATTTACATACTAACACTCCTACAGCTCCAACTTCTCCAACATATTCTCCAGCCTGTGAGTTATTAATGACATTGATTTTCAGTCCTACCAGTATTGACTGCCAACCCTTTCACAGCTCCTGCTTATTGTAAGTTTCTTCCACATACCAGCAAGGTGATTGCAGCTCACGTCTAGCAGCCCCTGTTTCGCCTGCGTACAGCCCAACATCTCCACAATGGTCGCCTTCTAGCCCTGCACAAAATGGTACAGCCCACCGCGGACACTCATACAGTACGTCCCCATCATGGGAGTGAGTGTGTGGGGTTTTTTTCGGCTTGTCCCTATTGTCTCTTGCTAGGCATCCCTTCGGGTTGTTGGCACGTATCTAGTACGTTTTCGTCGTTATGCACCCCATGTAGATTACCGCACAATTTTATTATGCTAGATAGCAATAATTTTGGTGTTGAGTAAAAATCTTGCCACACAGTGACATCCGAAATGTATCGACAAGTGCGAAACTTCAAAGGACGTGTAAGAGAAGGTATTGCCGCGTAATCGACTCAGAATCCCAATGGCTCGTGTCTTACATAATGACCTTTGATCGCCATCGTTGTGAAACCATAGACTCCAGTATTCACCATGGCAGACCCCACGAGTCAATCCAATTATCTTTCCATCGCAACCCGCCACCTGAGCCTCGAGTGGACGCTCGATTTTCTGACCCGCACAGTTTGTGGGACAGCTGTATATGAATTAGATGTGAAGGGAGACAAGGTGGCAGAGGTGATGTGCGTTCGGCTATATACCTTCCAACGATCTCTCTGTCTGCGCAAACCATGAGCTGGTGGTCCTGACTGACATATATACTGGATACAGACTGGATACTGCCGATTTAGTCATTGACAACATTCATGTAGATGGACGCTCTGTTGAGGTGAGATGATCCGTGAAGTTAAGCTCAACCAGATCTCTTCTATTTCCCAATGTGTTATAACATTGATTTGAATACTAACTTTCTTCCATACAGTTCACCCTCGGAGCCGAGCACGCCGTCATGGGATCAGCACTTCACATTCCTATCCCGTGTCCTGCAGGGAAGGGTACAAGCGTGAAACTCGCAATCAAGTACGAAACGACGACAGATGGTACGGCATTGCAATGGCTAGACAAAAAGTGCGTATTCGTCCCGAATCGCCTTTCCCTTGGCACGGCGTTCCTGCATCTGTCCCCTGTACAAGCGGCCGTCTACTCACCTACTGAAATGTTTCCCAAGGCAAACCCAAGGGGGAAATTTTCCGTTCTTATTCAGCCAATGTCAACCCATATACGCGCGAAGTTTGGTACCAATTCAGGGTGCGTCCATAATGGCTTGTCTTCGGACGTCTTTCATTGTTTTTATGGTCTGGTTCGGGCACTCGAATCTGCGAAATGCTTACTAGTTTTTTCTATCAACTGATGGATTGAATAAAATATTCAGATACCCCATCGGTCAAATTCGTATGTCTTTCTTCCCCCCATCCGCCACCTATTTCAAGGACTAACAACGGTCGTCACAATCTCTGTGTAGACCTACAACGCCCACGTCACCGCAGTCCTCCCCATCCTCATGTCCGCGATCCTCGTATCCCCTCCCTCGACCGGACCCCCGCACGATGGAAGAAAAATCGGACAAGATGAAGTCACATACATTTTTCAGCAGGTGGGTATCTGTTGCCATTCACATGACTGGTCATTTGATACAACTGATACTCTTGTGCTTCATTTGGATACCTCTATCTACCGCCACCCGGATTACGTCACATGATATATCGACATACAGTCTATCCCAATCCCTTCTTACCTCCTCGCCATCGCATCTGGAAATCTGCGGTACAGGCCTTTACCTGCTCCGAAAGGGAAAGACTGGAGGAGCGGTGTATGGGCGGAAGAAGAACTCGTAGATGCAGCGGAATGGGAGTTCAAAGAGGATACCACGAAGTGCGTCCCCACCTCTCTCTCTGCTCTCCCTGAGAGTAGCACTTGTGCTCCATACGATGGCTGGATTGACACGGAAGTGCGTATTCGTAGGTTTCTGGAAGTTGAAGAAAAGATAACAGTGCCGTATCGGTTTGGAGTATATGATTTATTGGTCCTTCCGCCGTCGTTCCCATATGGAGGGATGGTAAGTATTCTTCTTTCCTTTCCTCACCCTCGCTCTCGAAACGCTCCTGATCGCTTGTTGACTTTGGTGCTATGTCATGCAGGAAAATGCTTGTGTCACGTTCGTGACGCCCAGTACGCGCACCCTCTACGTCTTCCTTCATTCTTCTCATGTGCCATAGCACTGCTCACTGGAGACAGGACACTAGTTGATGTCGTTTTGCATGAGATTACTCATTCGTGGTTCGGAAACGGGGTCACGTCAGTACACTGATCTTCCACTCTTGCTAATTCTGACTGGTAAATTCACTTGTCAATCTTCTTGCGACGTCCCCTTCCATGACTTACCCCAACCGAACCATGCTGTCTTGCTACGCCATCCAACAACCAGGCACGCCGATGCTTGCCACTTTTGGCTCAACGAAGGCTGGACAACCTACGTCGAACGTTTACTCCAACAAATTCTTCATACACCTGCACACCGCGGTTTCTCGTTTTTGATTGGATCCAAAAAGCTCTACGACGACCTCAAGTTGTATGAATCCCGCCCACGGTATCAGCGATTGCAGATCGCTTTTGAGAACGGTGAGAATCCAGATGATGCATATAGTAGTGTGCCGTATGAGAAGGGCGCGAATTTCTTGTTGCATATTGGTGAGCATGCCTGAGTTGTGGTTCGGATTTTCGAGTCCGCAATGGGCAAGTGGTACTGAATATTTCTTCCACTTCACCAATTCATCATTCTAGAACGTACCCTGGGTGGCCTCGACGTATTCCTTCCATATGTCAAAAACTATGTGCAGACTTTCATGGGAAAGAGTATCACAACACAGCAATGGAAGGATCACTTATATGCTTACTATCGCGAGCACGGGACACGTGACAACGTCGAGGCCTTGGATAGCATCGATTGGCATGTACGTCGTTTGCTTCTGTCTGTGACTGCTCTTCCGTTTTGTTCTGGTTGCTCCTGCCGTATGATTTGTTCTCACTCGCCATCAGGCCTGGTTGTATGGCGAAGGCTTAACGCTCCCTGTCCCAGTCGAATACGACGTGACGCTTGCTCATGAATCCAACTTACTGGCTGACCGGTGGAACAAGGCCCGTACCGCGACGAACCTTCAGGAACTCTTCAAGGCATCGGATTTACAAGAGTTAGATGCAAACCAGATCGGTGAGTGCGCTCTTGTTCCTTATTCTCCTACACCTGCACTACATATCCATTTTGCAACAGTCGTCTTCCTCGAACGCCTCCAGTCCTACCCCGCTCTCCCAAAACACCATATTAGCTTCCTCGGATCGACGTATTCATTTGCTACCACACCCAATGCCGAAATTCGCCTCCGGTTTTACGAAGTCGCCCTGTTAGACCCTCAGTCGGATGCTGCAAGGGAGTATGCTGTAGATGCCGCTGCATAGGTTGTCGGCGAGGAGATCCCGAAAGGCAAAGGCGAAGAAGGAAGAAAGGGTGTTGTCAAAGGTCGCATGAAGTTCTGCAGACCAATATTTAGGGCGTTGTATACTGTCGACGCGGAGTTGGCACTGGGGACGTATCGACGGCATAAACTTGCCTTTCATCCGATCGCAAGGAATTTGATCGAGAAGGTGAGAACTGGCGGTGCTTTTATGATTGGGAGTTGACCATTGACTATGAATGGGGGTGTTTATAGGATTTTGGCCTCACCTTGACAGACGTCAACGCCAACATGGCAAACTGAGCATGCAGTTCATAGGAGATGGAATATGAACAGGCACAAAGAGTCTATAGAGGGCCTGCAGACGAATGTAAAAAGCTTTCACAGAAATATATAACTCGTATGTACTGTGCGTACATCAAAGATATGGCATTGCTCCCTATCCTTGATCAGTCTTCAGCTCACTCCATCATCCGTCCTTTTCCATCCCTCTAAGCGCACGCACTTCCACGCACACGACTATGTCTGCAACTGATCCACCTACTTGAAGTCCCCCCACAAATCTCCAAACACGTCATCCTTCCTTGGTTGGGACAACAAGGACTGTCCTGCATTCAGAAAGGTACCACCGCTACCCGACCCAGAGATATCGCCACCGTTAGCATTAGCACCACCGACGTGGGCAATATTATTAGCAGCGGCAGCGGAGTTAGAAGAGGAAGCCCATATATCCGCTGTATTGAACGTTCCACCAGTGGTATATCCAGCCGCTGGAGTTCCCGAAGAAGTTGCACCCCGATTCCCGCTGACTGGGACAGGAGGAGTCCATCCAGAGGAAACGCCCCATGCACCGACACCGCTCAGTCCCATCATACTTGTGGTCTGCGACACGTTGGTTGACTGCACACTAGCACCGGAACTAGCTGTTACGGTCGCTGGCACAGACCCTGATGAAGAGGATGCCGAAAAAAGGGACAGAATGTCCTGTTTAACGTCCTCGACGGCTGGTGCGGGTGACGACGCCATTTTTGCGGGTGCAGGAGCATGGAAGTCAAGTGAGAAAAGGTCATCGTTTGTCGTCGTAGACGCTTGCGACTGGGACTGCAACTGAGGTTGCGGTTGGGATTGGGACTGTCCCTGTTCTGCGCGTCTCGCAACAGCCACTGAGAGGAGCTGACGTGGCTGTGGTTGATTCCTCGTAAATGTGGACGAAGTCAGCGATGGGGATGCAGCGCGAGGTGTAGAGATATTGTTGGGGGCGTGAACGTGCGCCGGCACCGAACGCAATGACGGTGCGGATGAAGGAGCGACGGAACTAAATCGCTCTGAAGGAGTTGAGCCTGGAGCCGAACGGGGAGTGCCCTCACTGTCAAGGGGTGGTGACGACTCTCCTCCATCTTCAAGTACGGATGGGTCGGAGGGAAGAGGGCCGTCTAGTGCCCATCTTCTCGACTCGTACTTGGAGCGGATGTACGATTCCATTTTACTGCAGCGTAAGAACCAGAATGCAAGACAGTCAGTACGGGGTCGGCACTCCAACGGTTGAGGGTGGTCGATGGGTAGCCGAGTAAGGCAAGGGAAATAGACACGTACTGATCAGGAGGGATATGCCCAGCTTTAAGATGGGCTTCCCAATACAGATTTGCACGTCGATTTCCCCACTTCTGAATGGACTGCACATCAAAATCGAAAGTCGCCAGCGATCGGTGGGATCATCGGTGAGTTTGCCAGTTCATGTTTTAACAGCGACGAGTTCGTCGGAGAGGCATCGTCAGCATCAACAACAAGAGCGGGACTGAGGAAGTGAAATCATAACTCTCGGACGTCCGCTGCACTCTCGACTCAATCCACCACATACAACAACGCCAAAAAAAGATGGACATGAGAAGAACGCCACCCACCTGCATCTGTTCTGGTGTCCACGTATCTAAATCAATTGACTTGACGCGGCTAATGTGCGTGCCCATCCCACGATGGATACCTGAGCAACGAATACAGAGGAACACGCCTCTGGGGGTTTGTTGGAATGGACAGTGAGTCCATCGTATCGCAAGTCAGAAACGGACGCACATGTTCCACGATGCCCATCGAGGATCTTCACGGTCGTTGTAGGTAGACACATCGTATCAGCAGAGCGAGTGAGGAGGTCGAAGGAGAAATGCTGGCTCACCGTTCCGCTTGCAATCCGCACAAACCTTGTTTTCCTGTCTTTTCACGAGCTCGCGCAGAGTTTTAGCGTGTCGTTCTGTGGTAGCCTTGTCCTGCCTTGACATTTTGAAGTGAACCGGCAGTGTAGTGTGTAGTACTACGGTGTAGTACAGAAAAAGCGGTGTAACACGTTGCAACCTGACTTTCGACTCGACTCCACCTCCACCCACAACGAATATGTCGTCGTCGTCAGCAGCACGCGCAGAAGCACGTCGAAAAGCCATTCTCGGTCGTGGAAGCGACCGTCTCGCGAAACTAACGACGTCCGCGCGGGGGGAAGAGGCCACATCCTACATTCAAACAGGTTCGTCTGACACTCCTCCACTCACACTGGTACCTCATGACAACGGCGACACCCAGATGTACCTGTTCGGACGGGAGCCAGCACGGACCTGGCCTCTTTTACTGGCGAAGAAACACCTTCTATGCCTCACGTAGACGTACCAGGGACTTCGTCATCACCGCCATCCGTCTCTATTGATGCTACTGCTGGATCCGCCTCCGTCCCTGCAGATCGACGAGACCCATCCACATGGACGGATGACCAGCAGCGACACTTATTGCAAGCACTCATGGGGGGTGGAGGTTCATCGCCCACTCCTTTCTCCTTGCCTCACCAGAGTCAACCGCCTACGGACGCCAATCCCATGAGCACTTTACTGACCCAGCTTGCTTTGGCCAACCAAACACAAGGGCAAGGTTATGGTCCGGCGGCGGCAGCGGCAGGAAAGCCCCCCCTCGTACCGGCATCCCCCACTCGAATCCAAAACTTGATACCCTTGATACACGCGCTGTGCTTGTGGTGTCTCCTCGCATTCTTCGTACTCTGGCAGGAGCCAAGGGCATACTCTGAGAAGACAGGCGTACATGATGGCGAAATATCAATATGGGGACGGTGGCAGATGCTTGGATATCGTCGTGCAGAGGATGAGGGTGAGTGGGGCGTGCAGTTGATGGTACGTACAACAAGTAGCCGACTCACATATGGCACAATACGTCTAATCGCATGGTTCACTAGCCATTTTTCTGGGCACTGATGACGCTTGAAATCATGCTCCACAGTATCCGTATATTTACAGGACATGTACGTCCCCTGTTCCACTGTCTTTGCTACAATTAATTCCACATATACAGGTCCAACCCAACCCACCCCAACTGCTTGCTCTTGCAATTAACCACCTCCCACCCCCTATCTCATCACTGATAATGGATGTCTTGCGGTACCTTCAATTGGGAAACTCATTTGTGGACGACGTTGCTCTGATCGTGTTTGGAATTGGCGTGGTCGTGGTGGCTGCGGGCTGGGTTACCAGTTAGTGGTTAGGTGCTCAGGGTTTGGGTACTTGACACGATATTTAGTGTTTTGTCCACGATATGTAATAGCAACGACAGTCACGATATATAAAATACTGCGCAGATCACGGTAATATGGCAGCGGCGCCCACCTTTGGTCTGTCCGGTGCATCCAACATCTCTTGCACCCTGACCTCCTTTTCCCTCTCACCCTTTCTCCTTGATAATGCACCTCCGGCCTTCCCAGTGGCAGAACCCCTCTGTGCACCCCCACCAGCGGCAACCACGCGCTCCCGCTCCTCTCCCGGTAGAAGAGGGTGACCAGCTTTCAGCGCAGCCATTTTATATGCTTTCCAGGCGTCCCCACCAGCAACGTCCATGAGCTCCTTGGTAATCGTGGTCGACCACTTGTGAGACATGTCCATGGTTTTGATGGTGCCGTTTTCTGTGTATGCATATGTGGGGAGTATACGTTGGAAGGGGGCGAGCGACAGAGATGAAGACTTAGCGTGCAGCAGTAGTAGAAAGGAGTAAAGGTGCTCACCGTACTCGACTTCCATCGTCGGCTTAACCACCTTCCTCATCACCTCATCTTGCTGTTCTCCTTGCTTCTCACGTGTCTGAGGCTTAGCAGCACCCGCCTTCACAACCTGAATATCCAACGCAGGATTTGCCCACCGAATCCTTGGCAGCTCCTCCTTGACAAAATGTCTGCACCACAACGCTGTGTTCGCTCATTATGTCCGTAACAAAGCACCAACAAAGGAACAAAAAGTTGAATAAACTAAAACATGTCCGAACTCACCTTGCACCGACATGTTCGTCCTTGGCCATCCGCAGCTGTATGGTCCTCAGGCTCTTGTCAAGCGCGAGACGCGGCCCGGTGTTGAGGTTCTGCAGGACCTTGAAGAGGTGTGAAGGTGGTAGGGGGCTTTTGATCATCAAATTGAATGGACTTTCTGTGGAACGAGGATTGCAGTGACAGCGTGGTCAACGCTAGTAATAGAAGAAGGAAACCCTAACCCTGTGGCAGGAGTTCAAGGTTGTCTTTTCAATTCTCGCTGACGCCATCCATCTCAACGCGTAGCAAAGCCCGTATAAGCTGGAATCCTGACACTAACTTGGGCGATGTATATATCGATGCTCGCGACCTGCTTGCTAGCGTACGTGCACCCCTTATTTACAAACCTGCTGCACTGGTACCGGAAGAAACTAGTAACCTACTAACCACTTCCATCTGCAAACCCGGGTCCCTCTTGCCAGCAACTCATCTCCGTGTTCCAGGATTTCCCCTGCTCGGCGGGTGGAAGTCACGATACAACCTAGTCCCTGCTAGGATCGCTGAAGAAGTTGGTAGGCAAAACAGAGTCGAGAAGGCAACTCTAGGCGAAATGCACCCTGCCGCGTGCGGTCAACGCCCCGGTATCCTTGGGAGACCTATTTCACATCGTCCACATATTTGTATACCTCAGATGAAGATACGAACACTAAGTCTTTGGTAAGCCTGTCGATCCTGCGCGACTTACTGGAAGACGACTTCAATAAACTATAGATCAGGAGTCCAACAGTGGAACACACCTCATGGCTCGCTCGACGATCACTGCGTGGTTACCCAGCCACTGTCAGCTTTAATGGAGTCTTAATAGTCTCGGCCCTTCACGGAAGGAACATCAGCACTGGAACTGGCGCCCTTTCGCTGCACCGCAGGGAAGAGGTAACGCGATATAAGGAACGATCGACTCGTTGGATTCGAGTGGAGCCGCCATCATGACTACGCGGCATACTCTGCACTGCATGCATACCCGCTGTAGGAGCTAGAGCTTTAGATGGAACCCTGGCGATAGTATCGTTCCTGCCGGGTTCCTGAGAGCGTTTTCCTTTCGATGCAGTCTGCGCAGTCCTGTTCGAAAACTGGTTGATGGCCTGGCGAGGAGCGAATGACATAGGAATATTCTTAACCTGTGGGACGCTCTTCGGTGTGGGCACCCCGGTCACGTGGTTCGTATTCGGGACCCGTAGCGTGGAGCCAGACCAGCTGCAAATATGAGTGGTGGGCGAGCCCAACTGCCCAGAACGAGGTGTAGCGAAGTGTGGAGTCTAGCAG
Source organism: Pisolithus thermaeus (assembly GCA_024663475.1). NCBI lineage: Eukaryota > Fungi > Basidiomycota > Agaricomycetes > Boletales > Pisolithaceae > Pisolithus > Pisolithus thermaeus. The sequence goes on along the minus strand of JANFAF010000121.1, from coordinate 165,612 downwards.
GACATCAGAACTGACATGTTTGGTGCAGCAACGAGCTTACATTACGGTTACTCGAAGATGGGGGGGTGGAACACATTCGCATTCCGGCTGAACGCGGGTCACTCGTATAACTTGATTTGGATGGCGTCGTCGGTATCGGGGTCCAGCTCGATACCAACGTGGGGACGTCAAGGGGTGACAAGGGAGCCGCCGAGTCTGGCGATGTTGAACCATAATTGACGCCGTAACGAGTATGTGGTGGTCGAGGAAGGCTACGGGGCTCAGAGAACGTAGGTTGGCCGTGTGCAGGTGTCCCAAACCCCAGTTGATGATCCAGTGTGTCCAAGGCACAACCCGGACACGGAGCATCTTCCGGTGGTAAGCCAACGCAAGTCCACCGGGGGGAAGTGGGAGGCGGGATCGAGCTCGGAGAGTGCCACCCCTGCTCTTGATGATGATGCGCCGAAAGATAGGCGCTGGGATAGTAGTGGGTATTGGGTGCCGTACGAACTGACATAGTGGTCGGTTAGAAGGACTGGTTATGACATGGGGAGAGGAACTGGACGGTTCTCGAGCGCTGCCAAGTGTGTGCCTTTATGTGGGCTCTAGAGAGCGCTTGGTGGCCGTCGCCTGACCGGGTACACACCTGTGCCCGATTTCTATCGCCTCATGGTGATGATGTCATCAGCTGGCCAAGGGGCGTTCGCGTGTATGTGGAGTAGCGTGGAGTGCCGGACGAAGGCGCTTGCTGTGCATGGACTGCCCTGGCAGCTGACTTCGTTCGCTCACCAGGGTGTGTTGTCTGTTCATGATAACAGCACACTACTTTGTCCCACAACCGCTGTATCTCACACTCAAGGGTATTCGTGGCGGTCGACCATATCGGTATTGGAGCCAACTTCGTACTCTCTGCTATTGTCTTTTCATTTCGGTCATGCACTTTGTTGAGGAGACCGGGTGTGATTGAGCTTTTGCGCACCGCCCTGCCATGTCCTTTGGGTCCAGATAAGCTGGCTCGTTCGCTATCTCCGTTTGCAATTATGTACACCTGTTAAGTAGAGTAGGAAATTTGCTATGCCCTACTTACGGTCTGACCGTAACTGTGATCCACCTAGACTTCGGCGCATTCATTCTATAGCACTCAATTCTTGACACCCACCCTTCATATGCCATACACTACAGTTCATATAAAACATCAATAAGTTTCAACTTGAATGCACAAAGTGGATAGAGTGGTTATGGGGATCTGCATTTTTGGCTGTCGCCTGCCAAAGTGGTGCCAGTCGCGTTACGCTGCGGCCGGAACTCTGAACTTCAGGTTGTGACACATGTGACATTTTGTGACTGCCAAAAACACTTGTGATTCCCATGTATGTAGTCTAATTAGAGGTGGATGTCTGGTGTGTATGTCAGTCTAATTAGAGGGAATAATGTGCCCTGCCAGCCTCCTGCAATATTTCTTGATTATTTATTGTCTACACTTAGAATAATGGAATAGACTGTGACATGAGTTTATGATGTTAGATTTGCACAAATATTACTAATTATCCTGTACACACATTGAATTACCCTGACCACAAATTGATTTATCCAGTGCACAAATATAATTACCCCAACCATGTATTGAATTACCCTGAACACACTTGAATTACCCTGAACACACTTGAATTACCCTGAACAACTTAAATTACCCTTGAACACAGTAATGAGTGAGCTTTGATTAGATTATGAACTTTCAGGCTTTCAAGTGGAGGATGCAGGCCAATTTTTACATGAAACAAGTTATTAAAAAGATCGTAAACCTTGTGTTTTCTACTTGGTTGTTAGTATGAGGGTAAAGTATGTACTACAAAAGATAGGTGGGAGTTGGGGTACTGTATATATGCCATGGGGTGAAATTATTCAGATTATTTAGAATAAAGTGAGCATGAAGGTTACTAGATGCAAGGAAAGAGGTAAGATTAAAACTGGAAGGTATGATTACCTTTCCAAGGGTTCATCAAAGAGGTATCAATGGTAAATGAACTTGAAGGGGCTGGTTGATTTGTGGTTTGGATGGGAGTTAAAGGAGGGGTTGTTGGTGGTACATCAGGGAGCACTGGGGAGACTTTGTCATTGACAGGTGTAGTATCCATTTCACCATCGGTGAGGTTGATGGTCTCAGGCCCAGCATTCATTGAAGCCAAAGTAGGGCCAGCATGCAAGGGGCCAGCTTGCTCGGAGTCAGTGTTGAGGGCCTCTATCCATGGTTACAGGTTAGTAATATAGAACTGTGACAAGGACCTGACCTGACATGAATGGGATGCCTTTTGAGGCAGTAACTTATGGGACTCAGGATCTGCTCATCAGTATTGTCACCATTGTCAGACTTAGGCCAAAGTTGGGACTCAGTTTCCTCAGCACTAGAGTCAGTTTCAGCCTTGTGCTTTCCCTTTCCTTTGAGGTGCTGTTTCTTGATCCACTGAGTGATGAGCTTCAATGGTATCTCATTATGAGTAACTGGGTACCATAGGTTAGTTTTGTTGGAGCATATAAATCTCCCCTGTATTGCAGGTCCTAGGTGCGATGTTTGGGTGCTTACATAATCACCTTAGAGCGGACTTAGCAGTACATTTCATAGAGTTCCCTCAGTAGCTCACAGTCTACTGAGGGTAAGCACTTATATATTTCACAGTATATCACTTACTGACATCCTGTAGTAGCCTACAGGTACAGTACTCTACTTAGTAGCTCACAGTCTACTGAGGTAGCCTACAGATATATTTCAAGAAGTTTGGTCACTGCCATGACAAACCTCAGGCAGAGCTTACCCAGGATAATTTCTGACTCATCCCTTGAGGGCCATTTTCCAGCCTTGACCTTTTGAAAAAGAACTTCCCCATCAGGGAACTCTGCTCCTCCTGCCACAACAATCTCTTTGTGACTGCAAAGGCAGAGTAGATATGGGGGCAGGTACTTGTACTGCCTGCCAACCATTCCACTTGTATTATAATTTGGATTAGCAACCTGGAAAGCAGTGGTGATCTGTGAATCAGTGATGCATGTAGTATCAATGTCAGCTCACCTTTGGGTGGGTATCAAGAACTTCAAAGAGTTGCAAGAATTCACTGTGAAGCATGCTGTCAACTTGTGGCCAAGTCCACTCCCAATTAAATTGGAAGTACAAGTGAAAGTTGGAGTGAGCTAAACCAGCTGCTTCAAGCCTGCTCAGCTGAGCACTTGTGAGAGCTATTGATTGGCAAATAACAGGAAACAGGTTTGCCAAAGTAGGCTCACTCAGATCCAAGTCCTCATTGAGGCTAGGCTGAAAAATAGGAACCTTGTAAAAAAAGACAGTTAAGAGGAAGATGTGAATCACAATCTCACCATGTCCACTCCATATGGCAGGAAAATGATCCAAGCTATGTGGAAGTCCAGAGTCTTTGGATGACCATGATGACCCTGGTATTGAACAGTGTGGGCCATGTTGATGTAACTGTTGGAAGTACTCACCTTTTCCAGTGGATCTCCTTCCTTTTTAAAGGTATGCTTGTAGCTGCTCGACCTTGACTTCCCTTTCAGACCCTTGTTTGACTCGGCATGTGCCTGGAGGAAGGAAGCCTTTGTTGAGGTAGAAGGCTGGGTACTGGTAGGTAGGTATGGGTAGTTGGAGGTTGAAGATGGTTATGAGAACATAGTACAAAGAACAGAATCAATGATAGAGTTGGATGCTTGTCTTTGGGAAGATGGTGGAAATGATGGTTCTTCATTGTCAGAGGAGATGACTTTTTGCTTCTGAAGCTGCTTGACCATATTAACAGTTTTTTCAGAGAAAGAAAAAGCAAGGAATTAAAAAAAAGGAGAGTGATGTGAGTATCAAATGGTTGGAAAATGAAAGTGTGGATGATGATGCACCAGGAATGTCATCTTAGTCATACACATCCCCTGACACCTGTGGCACAAATCCCACCAATATGCTGAAAGCATAAGCAGTAGTATTCTACTCCATAGTTTTGTTAAAAAAAGCCATGGTATGGTTAAATACCTCTAAAGCCTGGCACCAGTGCAGAGCTTGTCCATACCAGAGTGAATGTGGTAGTTGGATTGTGAGCTCCTTTCTTCCTCATCACCCTGATTGGATAATCTCAATTTCTGGATACCCATCACTTCCCCATTCTTCTTCACTGATGCCCAAATCAGTGGGTGTGTGGTGGAGTTGTTGTACTTGAGCTAGATATTGTGCAGAGGGTTGGAGCAAGGGGCAAAGGGCTGAGCACTTGCCTTATGTTTCAGTTAGGTCTTTGGTATTTTGGGTAAGGAAAAAGGTAGTAGTTCTGAGTAAGAATGATAAGAGATGTACATATATGTGAAGCTTGCTACTGTCCTGGTACCATCCAAGGACCTTTATATACAGATAGGCTACACACAGACCAGGTGTGCTACTAGTGTCAAGTTCAGGCCTACCCTGATGATCTCCGATGCTCACAGAGGCCAGGGGACATGTCCAGAGGTTGGCTGACATAGGCTGATGATTGGCTGATGCATACTGATGAAGAGCAACAATGGCTGAGGGGTGGACAACAGTCGTGACAGAGGTTTGGGAGAGGGCATTGGGTTCAGCTTGTGTGCTGCCCCCTTGTATGAGCCCAGCCCTTGGATTTTGGAGATAGAGAAGAGTTGGTACTAAGCTGACAATGGAGGAGAAGGCCAGTCAAAGACCACAGAGGAGGGAACTAAGTTGATATTCATACTGAAGAGACACTGCTGAGTGCAGCAGGCTTATATACAGTGGGCATGCCATCGAGGTGGTACAGTATCAGAATGATGGAACTAACATATGGAGTACAGTAAAATTTCAAGGGACAGAAATGTCAGAAAACTTCAGTTGGGGTATGAGCACAGAAGATGGAGGTGAGGGATAGGACAAAGAAAAAGTATCTAAAAGGAATAGTGCAGAATGGAGTGTCTTTGGAATGCCCACCAACAACCAATCAGATGATAGGCTGAAAGCCTAAACAGGAAGCGACCCTGTGCCACACCATGTGGTGCAGCAGCTGTGCCATACCTAGACCAGACCATTGACCCAAAAGGAAAGTGACCCCTAAGTCAAGGGAGGATGTTACCTGACCAAGAGACACTAGTCACATGGTAGTGCTGACAGAGGCCAACAGAGAATGGGGCAGGAATGCACCATACAAGTGCTAGAGCGAGCAGATAGGGGCGGAGTGGAGGAGAACTGGTGACAACACAGGATGGGCCAGGACAGAGGCATGGGGATGACAACTAGCATAAGTAAAACTACCATATATGTAAGTAAGAGGACCTTCCTTATAGTGTATGACTCTGTCTTTCTACTAGGAACATGTATCTGGTAATCCGGTATCAAGAGAACACCATAGAATAGTATGGAATGTACTATTCTTAGAACAACAATCACATGCAAGTGACAGTAACCGGTAATAGTTTCAACACTCCCCCTTGCTCTAAACAGGTTGGAGTACCAGACCTAATGATGAGTGATTTTCTTCAAACTTTTGCCAGGTTAAGGATTTTGTTAATCCATCTGCTCTTTGTTGAGTTGTATTGACATATTCGATGATGAACAGTCCTTCTTTGATGCATTCATGAATGAAGTGCCATTGTATATTGATATGTTTGGATCGACCATCTGACACTGGATTCTCAGCTATAAAGTGAGCACCCATGTTGTCACAATAAAGAATGGTCTTGTTCATTTTAAAAGATAATTCCTTGAAGAGCATGCTTAACCATTTAACTTGTCTGGCTGCATTGCACATTGCCATATATTCTGCTTCAGTAGAAGAGAGAGCAATTGTCTTTTGCTTTCAGGATCTCCACAAAATTAGGGAATTGCCATAATACATAGCAGAGCCAGTTGTTGAATGACAAGTGTCTTTATTTGAGGCCCAATCAGAATCAGCAAAGCCATAAATTCATTTTTTGTTTCCATGATAATGGAGGCAAAGGTTTGGTGTGGATGCCACATAAAGAACAATATGTAATGCCTGTTTGAGGTGAAGATCAGTAGGATTAGACATATATTGTGACATTCGGATAACTGAATAAGCAATGTCTGGTCTGGTTCCCAGGGCCATATATAGTAATGATCCTATAACCAATTGATACCTGGAACAAAGTTGTGAATTCGATTGATAATTTTGTGGAACCTTTTCAGGAATATATCCAGAAGGTAAAGGTGTGCAAACAGAAGTTGCTTGCTCCATGCCAAATCATTTGACTACTTTTTGGACATAGGGAATTTGATCTAGCCAAATTTCTTTGGTTTGGTGATTTCTTTTTATCTGGATTCCAAGATATTCTTTTACTTCGCCTAGATCTTGGGATTCCCATTTCTTCATGAACTCATCTTTCTTCTTCTTGATCAAGTTTTTGTGTGATCTGAGGAAAAGTCCATCATCTACATAAACCAAGAAAATGACAGTTCTGGCCTTTGTGTTGTAAACATAAACACCAGCATTGACTTTTGATCAGAGGAAACCCATCCAAAGTAAAGACTGGTGTAACTCTTTGTTCCATGAGAGTGCTGCTTACTTTAAACCATATAGGGCTTGCAGCAACTGATAAACTTTGTGCTCATGACCTTTGACTCGAAAACCATCCAGTTGTTCCATATATATTTCCTCATCTAGCTGGCCATAAAGGAAGGCAGTTTTGACATCAAGCACTTCCATTTCCCAATTGTGCTGTGCTGCATGAGCTAGTAGGATTTGCACTGTTTCAAAACATGTGACCAAAGAAAAGGTTTCTTCAAAGTCTATCCCATACTCTTGTGTAAAGCCCTTGGCTACAAGGTGGGCTTTGTGATGACCATTGCTTTTAATAGCATAGACCCATCTTGATTTAACCAGTTTTCTTCCTGGAGGAGGATCCACTAGAGTCCATACTTTTCTTTCTTCAATTGATTTTAGTTCATCCTTCATTGTGTCAAACCACATGGTTTGTTCAGTTTTTGGGAGTTTGAGAACATCCCTAAACTGTTTGGGTTCATCTTTAATTCACACAGCTAATATAGTCATGAATGATGCATCTTTTACTTCTTTGGATTGTGTACCATGAAAATGCAAGGGTTCAGCTCTAGGTTCTTCTGGATCTGGTAAAAAAGGTGAAGGTGGTCTCCACTCTTCAAAGATCCTTTGATTATCTCAAATATTTTGAACCTATTTTTTGACCATTTTGTGTACTGCATCTCATTTGTCTCTAATCTCCTTTTCTATATCAACTGGATCTCTTCTTTCTCCATAAATATTTCCAGGTCATAGAGGAGGTCAGACAACATGAGCAGGTCTTCCTTCACATTGCAGAATGACCATTGGTCAATTTGGTTGAGCTTGAACATTAAAAGGTTGATGAGGATGATTAACCCATTGTTGAGGTATTTCAGGTTGTTGATTGGCATGCAGATTTGCCCCATTAGAGTTATCTCTTGATGGTTGACATGGAAGTCCAGCATCCTGGTCTCCATTATTCTGCAGTGGGTCATTATGTATTGGACTTAGTGGTCAAGATTGGTTTCTCTTGTCCACAGGGTGATCAGGCCCATTATCCATCCAGTCATTGATTGGTAATGTGACATTATCTGGTTGATCTGTCACAGGGATAAGGTTGGAGTCATTGGATTTGTTTTCCTTATTTCCATTTGTACTACAAAAGGGAAAAATATCTTTGGTGAATTTCACTGTTCTAGCAATTACAAGTTTTTGGCCATGAAGGAAATGATATCCTTTTGTGTTTGGTTCATACCTGAGGAAAACCATCTCAAAGGCATGAGGCTCCAGTTTGTCTTTATGTTGGTCCTTAGGAACCCAAATGTAGGCTGAACATCCAAACACTCAGAAGTATGAAATGTCAGGTTTCTTTCCCAAAAACAATTCACAAGGAGTTTTCCAAAAGGATCACTGTAATGGAGTTCGGTTGTAGACATGTAAGGCAGCATGAAAAGCAAAGTTCCAAAAGCATTTAGGAACACATGCATGATGGTGAATAGATCCAGACTTTTCAAGGACAGTCCTATTGAACCATTCAGCATGTCCATTTTGTTGTGGTTGATCTGCTATTGATAATTCATGAACAATTCCCTTGGAGTTGAGGAGTGATTTGAATTCAGTTCCCATAAACTCTCCCCCTCAATCTGAATGGAAAGTCTTTAACAGACAACCAGTCTGGCATTTGATGATGGATAACCAATCACAAAAATGAGACAAAGTATCAGACTTAAGTTGGAGATACAGGCAAAAACCAAAGGAGGAATAGTCATACAGCAGTGTAAACACATAGCAACTGCAGTAGTAAGACTCCATGGGTAGTTCAAGTAGATCAGCATGCACAAGTTCAAGAGGCTTTAATGCACATTTGGATGAAGCATGAAAAGGATCAGACACCATTTTGCCAGATATGCAACCTTGACAAGTCAGCATGGGTTTCACAATTAGCTCAGCAGGAAACCCAGAAATATGGCATAAACAATTCTTGATAACAGACAAGCCTGGATGTCCAAGGTGATTGTGCCAAAGGATAAATTTATTCTCTGATAACATCCCTAGGTCTACAGTCTGAAAAGTGCTAGAGGAATGGATTGGTGTTCCATAGAACCAGTGCAACCATGAAGTAGACAAGGTATCAGCCTTGAGGACAACACGACCATCAGGAGTACAAATCACCTCATGTTTCATAGTTGCATGGCTAGTATAGCCTCACTGTAACAAGCGATTTCATGAACATATGCATTTGGAGAAGTCTCCATGTATTACATTTCATAATGTCAGAAAAGAATGATTTTCAAGTTGTAATACAACAGTGTAGGGAGAGTATTCTCCCTACTAGGAGATTTGTTTTATTTTATTGTTTTTTACTTTCTTTTGTTTCACTTCATTTGCCTTAGATATTTACTTAGTGTTTCGAGTTTAGACATGTGATGTGGCTTATATAAGCCACTTGCACACCTACACTTTACTGTACTTACTTACAAAAAAAAAAAGGAAGTACTGAGTTAAGAGTTTGAGTTTGAGTTTGAGAAGGTCTCGAGTTGCCTTCTTCTGTGTTCAGACAGATTTCAGACAGCCTTAGATGTCCTTTCCCAGACAGCAATTTCCTTCCAGGCTATAAGAGCCCCTTTGGAAGATCTCCCCTCTCAGATCACCACCACTCTCCTCAGCTTTTCTTATTCTGACTCTTCAATGGTTCCTTTGCCTAAGAGGTGAACAGGTTCTTTGCCAGCAGTATGTCCAAAGGCAGCTGCAGGAAACTTTCTATAAGTTATAAAATCAGCATGAAAAGGGGTAACATGATCAGTACACCCTGAGTCTAACATCCACATATAATTTTTAGACACAAAGTTGCTTGTGTGATTGGTTTCCAAATCACAGGGATACAAGTCAAAGATATCATCATTGATGCCATAAGAGAAGCCAGAGGCTCCTTGAGTCAAGGTATCCACCTCATAATCATCAGGTAAGTGTACATATCATATTGGCTTAGGATATCTATGTTCAGATACCAAAGCATGGATTTTGTAAAGAGACAGTTACTCATCCACTTTTATGCCTAGATTTCTTAGAGCCTTTACAAATTGGTAGTACATTCTCCTCTCTCTCATCAATACTGTCGTGTGTTGCAGGATTTTGAAATCTACTTCTGGGTCTATCAAAACTTGGACTGGAGTTGGGAATGTCATTAACTTGGTTTCCTGAGTTAACAAATTGACATCTCCTCCTCTCCAAAGTTTGAACTCCACGTTGTGTGGGAAGATCTGGTAGTATCCATAAACATACAGTGAGTGAAAAAATGTGTGCAATGTTTGGCTGTTTTGTACTAAGTCCAGTGTAGCGCCATGAGGCGTGGGAATCCTGCTTAGCCTTGGTGAGGTGGGTGGTAGTACTCGCTCTTGGCTACAAAATGGTCCCAGGGTCACGTGATTTGGTGCAGTAGTCATTGAGATATGTCCATTATAAAACAGCTACACCATTGCACACGTTTATTCACTTTTGAAAAGTGAGGGGTATTTGGGGAATATCAGTACTTGGTATAGCCTCCTTTTGCTTTAATCACTGCCTCCACCCTCCTAGGCATGCTTTCAATCAACTTCTGACACTCTTCAGCTGGTATACATATTGTTCCACTCCACCTGAGTCCTCTCCCACAACTCCAGTATTCCCTTGGGAGGATGCTCATACTCTGCAAGCCTCCTCTTGAGGTAACCCCAGGCATGTTCTATGGGGTTGAGGTCAGGGGACTGTGCAGGCCATACCATAGTCCTAAAATCCTGCTCCTCTAGCCACTCCTTGACCTGTTTGCAGGTGTGCTTGGGGTCATTGTCCTGCTGGAAGATGATGTCAGGAGGATGGAGACCATAATACTCAAGGGAATCTTGTAGTTCATCCTTCAAAATTTGGAGGTAGAGGTCTCCGTCCATCCTACCATCAATCTTGGTGCCATACCCAACACCCTCCCAGGTCATACAGCCCCACATCATGAGAGACCCTCCTCCAAACTTCAGTGTCCCCTCTACTAGCCTATCATTCAGCTTCTCCCCTGGCTTTTTCCATGCCCATTTGCACCCATCTGACCCCAGGCGATTAATTTTAGTCTCATCAGACCATACCACCCTCTTCCAGTCCTCCAAAGTCCAATCTTTATGGGCATAGGCAAAGTCCAACCTTGCCTTGTGATGCTTGGCAGAGAGGATAGGTCGTTTTTGCTTTACCACAGCCTTCATACCAGTCTTCTTCAGGTGCTGGCAAACAGTATTTGGGTGGAGGGGCTGGTTGATGACATTGGTGAGAGTTTTGGTCACCTGCACAGCATTGTCTGCCTTCTGAGTTGAGATGAGGTGGATGGCATGGTGGACATTAGCAGGGGAAAGCTTGGATGGACGACCTCCAGTGGACTTCTGCAGGCTGGAACACTCCTTGGAATGAAGTCTAGAGATGGTAGAGCAATGTAGGCCAGTACTGGAGGCAATAGAGGAAGGAGAATGACCAGAATCAAGCATAGTGAGGATAGTATTCCTTTGGGTGGAGGAGATGGATCTCATGGTGGTAAAGGTTGGAAATAAAGAAGCATGTGAACTTGTTCAAACTCAGACACAATGTTTATATGTGTATCTTTGTTTGTAGGACCAAACAACCACAATTATCTCTTCATTTGACTCAGATTTTACTTCCAGCCCAAAAGTGAATAAATGTGTGCAATGGTGTAGCTGTTTTATAATGGACATATATCAAGGACTACTGCACCAAATCACATGACCCTGGGACCATTTTGTAGCCAAGAGCGAGTACTACCACCCACCTCACCAAGGCTAAGCATGATTCCCACGCCCCATGGCGCTACACTGGACTTAGTACAAAACAGCCAAACATTGCACATGTTTTTTCACTCACTGTAATTGGGCTATGGTTTGCAAGCAGACAGAACAGTGACAAGGAATGTCAACAGTAGAATGAGGTGCAGCAGAGTCAACATACTCAACTGTTTGTGGTACTGGTTCAAGTACTGGAACAGGAGTTATTTCATCTTGGAATTCTTCAAAACAAGAGGCATCATCAATGGATGTCTCATTGATGTTTATATTATATGATTCATAGCCTGCATCATGCTCTTCTTGGTACTGGTCATAATCCTGGGATTCCTCAGGATTTTCCTCATCATTATAGTCAATGGTGGAAAACCTGCCACAACCATGACCACAACCACAAGTAGCTCATTTCTTTCCTTTATTGTTGTTACCACTTGACTGTGGCTGCTGCTGCTGTTGCTGTTGAGGATATGGTGTTCCTGGTCAAGAGAAACCACCTCTACCTCTAATAGATCCTCTTCCATGGTTATTCCTGTTGATGTGTTGTTCTGTTGGATGAGATCCTCAGCATTTTCAGCAATGAGGAGGTTTTGAGAGACAATTTATCAGTGGTTGAGCTGATGACAATGCCTGATTGGCTTCTAATTTAGGCAAATGAGATTGCCCAGTGCAATGTGATGATAATTCTTTAAGATGTGGGACAATGTCTACCATATTTAGATCTTCTGTTTTAACCGATGACAGAATGTTTGTGGGACCAGTACCCCACTTATTGGTGAATGCTCCACAAAGCATCATGCATTGGACAGGTTCTGACAAAGTAATTCCTTGAGTTGCAAGTGACCCTAGAATCATATTCACTTCTGCTAACTTGGATCCCAAGTCATCAGAAGGATTAACCTGAATCTTGAGAAGTCTCAAGAAGTCCATATACAGTGAGTGAAAAAACCCTTGCAATGTTTCACTATTTTTCACTAACTGCAGTGTAGCACCAGAGGGCATGGGAATCTCACTTGGCCATAGTGGGATGGATGGTAGCACTGACTCTTGGCTACTGAGGGGTCACTGTATCATGTGATTTCATCCAGTGGTTGTTGAGATATGTTGGTTTTAAAACAGGTACATCATTGCAAGGGTTTATTCACTTTTGGTAATGGAAGGGTATATGGGGGATATCAGTACTTGGTATAGCCTCCTTTTGCTTTAAGCACTGCCTCAGCCCTCCTAGGCATGCTTTCAATCAACTTCTGACACTCTTCAGCTGGTATATCATTCCACTCCACCTGAGTCCTCTCCCACAACTCCAGTATTCCCTTGGGGGGGTGCTTCTACTCTGCAAGCCTCCTCTTGAGGTAACCCCAGGCATGTTCTATGGGGTTGAGGTCAGGAGACTGTGCAGGCCATACCATAGTCCTAAAATCCTGCTCCTCCAGCCACTCCTTGACCTGCTTGCAGGTGTGCTTGGGGTCATTGTCCTGCTGGAAAATGATGTCAGGAGGATGAAGACCATAGTACTGAAGGGAATCTTGTAGTTCATCCTTCAAAATTTGGAGGTAAAGGTCTCCATCCATCCTACCATCAATCTTGGTGGCATATCCAACACCTTCCCAAGTCATACAGCCCCACATCATGAGAGAACCTCCTCCAAACTTCAGTGTCCCCTCCACTAGCCTATCATTCAGCTTCTCCCCTGGCTTTTTCCACACCCATTTGTGACCATCTGACCCCAGGCAGTTGATTTTGGTCTCATCAGACCATACCACCCTTTTCCAGTCCTCCAGAGTCCAATCCTTGTGAGCATAGGCAAAGTCAAGTCTTGCCTTGTGATGCTTGGCAGAGAGGATAGGTCATTTATGCTTGACCACAGCCTTCATACCAGTCTTCTTTAAGTGCTGCTGAACAGTATTTGGGTGGAGGGGCTGGTTGATGATATTGGAGAGAGTTTTGGTCACCTGGACAGCATTTTCTGCCTTCTGAGTGGAGATAAGATGGATGGTATGGTGAACATTGGCAGGGGAAAGCTTGGATGGACCTCCAGTGGACTTCTGCAGGGTGGAATGCTCCTTGGAACAAAGCCTAGAGATGGTAGAGAGATGCAGGCCAGTACTAGAGGCAATAGAGGAAGCAGAGTGACCAGCATCAAGCATAGTCAGGATAGTATTCCTTTGGGTGGCAGAGATGGATCTCATGGTGGTAGAGGTTGGAAACAAAGAAGCATGTGAACTTTATGGAACTCAGACACAATGTTGATATGTGTATCTTTGCTTGTATGACCAAACAACCACAATTATCCCTTCATTTGAGTGAGATTCTACTACCCAGACCAAAAGTGAATAAACCCCTGCAATGATGTACCTGTTTTAAAACCAACATATCTCAATGACCACTGGACATAATCACGTGATACAGTGACCCCTCAGTAGCCAAGAGTCAGTACTACCATCCATCCCACTATGGCCAAGCAAGATTCCCATGCCCTCCAGTGCTACACTGCAGTTAGTGAAAAATAGTGAAACATTGCAAGGGTTTTTTCACTCACTGTATGCAGAGACAGCAGTAGGTGCACCATAAGATCTTTGCAGGGTGGTCCACATTTCATGGGCAGTATCTAAGGATTCCAAAGATATGGAAATGACAGGGTCACAATATAAAAGAATTGTACCCATGCCTTGGTTATTCTTGGTTCTCCAAGCTGCAACTGCTGGTGCATTGGCAGCAACAACAGGATCTGGACAGGTAGAATTTCCATTGATGACATCCCAAGCATCAAGTGTCATAAAGTAGCCTTTGATCATGGCTTTCCAAGTAGCATAGTTGGAGCCATTAAGGCATGGAATGTTTTTTGATGCTGAAGTTTCCTTTTGATTGGTCATGATAAAACTAGAAATGTTCTAGAATTAGCATGTCATTTAGAACCTGGTCAGAGATATTGGATTCCAATGCTCTGTTACAGAACTGGTGACATTGGTCCTGAGAAGGTCTTTTTCTGTGAATGGACTTTTCTCCAGTGTATTGTGGGTTTTGTTTTAGGTGACAAATAGAGTAGCCTTTTCATTTGTAATGCCTTGAGTCAAGGTTTAACCTTTCAAATTCAAGGAAATGTGTTTCCTCGAAATAGTGATACCCCAGATAGTGCAGATAATTTATGTCCACTAATGAATATTTCCAATGTTCATCCTGTAATACTATTCCTCCATGGATTCCAATGGAGTAGGGAAGAATCAACTGAGAATATCATATCTGTTTGGAACACATAATCTCAAACACATTTATTGGTGGTACATGACTAATGTCCCCATAATATCCTGGTCTTCCATAGCTGGTGTAACACTCAGGAAAGTTTCCTGGCAAGGGATAAACACTTAATAGTGTTATCTGCATGTGTTTGTTGACAATGTCTGGAATAGATTCCTCTGGTGGGTTTAACAAAGATATCCTTTCCATCACCCTTGTCTATTTCTTGTTCCAAATCCAATAAAATCATTTGCTTGTCAGGCCATAGGACCCAACACATAGTTCTGCCAATAGATCTCCAACTGAGATGCTGGGTCTCTGCATCATACCAGACCCTATGCTCCAGATTGATACTGTACTTGAGATCCTGCAGGGATAATATGACCCTGGGATCTTGATCTTGTTCTCCACTATGATTTCTTCTTCTGAGGTACCCTGGGGTACATGTGACTGAGGTTTTATCAGAATTCCAAATTCCTCGGAAACAGCTTTCCAAATGCTGGTTCCAAACCTGAAGAGAGGGTATGAATCCATGGAATCATTCAAAGTCATAGAAGGGATGCACTCTTCCTTTGAAATAGAAGAAGATGTTGTTGGTAAGCAAGAACACTGGGATTGTGTGGAGGGCTGGATCTTCATAGCAGAATGATGGAATGTCTACACTGTTAAAGTTAGCTATGGCATGTGGAGTTGAGGCAGGAGTTAATTTGGGCATGCAATCAACAAAATAGAATGGAAGGCAATATGGATGTTTGGATTCCAGAACAATGATGAGAAACTTTCATCAGAGGGAATTTTGACAGTGGACCAGGCATATTCAATGGCAATAAAGGGGACAATCAAATTTGGCATTGGTGAACGTAAAAAGAAGGCTCTTTTGTGATCTCCTAAAGCAGCTTGCTTCCAGGTGTGGCAATTTTCATGATAAAGTTCCTTGATATATCCAATTACATGTTTGATGTACCTTTCATGCAAATACACTTCCATTGTACTCACCTTCTTGAGAGCTATAGCAGTTTCACACTCAGCTGCAATTGGGAAGGGTTGGGAAGGTAAAGCAGGTTTGGTAAGAATGGTGTTCCAGTTGAGAATGACAGCAGACATCTGGATACCAGGATGTGCATCAGGTAATGAACTTGAGAGGAGATGATGAAAGGACACAACTACAAGAGATCAAACTCAGCTAACCAGTTCAGATCCTCATCATCCTCATCAGGAGTCAATGGAGATAGCTTGACGACCTCAATAGGTCTGCCTCAAGAAGAAAGGGGATCAACTGGATCATTAAATGAAGACTGCCAATCTATCCAGTGGTCATAAACAGTTGCCACAGGAACATTTCTCCATTGCAATTCAGAAATGGGAATAAAAAGTGGATAAGGAGGTGGTGTAAGTGGATAGGGAGGAATGGGATCTAAATCAGGTTGGAAATTCAAATCCTGAATTTTGTGAGCTTTGTAAGAGGGTGGGGATAACTGGGGAGAACCAGTGTCTCGGGCCTCAATTACTAATGCAGCACAAACACAAAGCTGGCCAAAATGGCCTAGCCTTATGTGATATTCTTGATAAGACATATAGATCCCATGCCACATTGGAAGGCCTAAAAAGGTTCCCCACATCACAGTAGAAAGAACAAATGCAAGATTGAAAGGACTGCCAACCATATTTACAACGTAAACCACCTGACAAACACCTAGAACAAATGAAAGCAACAAGGTGGCCAAAGCCCAACCTAGCACTTCAGGTCCATTCAACAGCATAGTCAATGACAAACATCTTCCTCAATGAGCTATTGTCTGTGAGACAACAAGCACCCTTATGCGGGGCTCATAACCTATTGTGCAGAGGGTCAGAGCAAGGGGCAAAGGGCTGAGCACTTGCCTTGTGTTTCAGTTAGGTCTTTGGTCTTTTGGGTAAGGAAAAGGGTAGTAGTTCTGAGTAAGAACAATAAGAGATGTATATATGAAGCTTGCTACTGTCCTGGTACCATCCAAGGACATTTATATACAGATAGGCTATGCACAGACCAGGTGTGCTACTAGCATAAGTAAAACTACCATATATGTAAGTAAGAGGACCTTCCTTATAGGTACGACTCTGTCTTTCTACTAGGAATGTGTATCCAGTAATCCGGTATCAAGAGAATGGAACATACTATTCTTAGAACAACAATCACATGCAAGTGATAGTAACTGGTAATAGTTTCAACACTAGAGCCTCAGTAAAGGCTGTTAATTCAGCAGCTGTGAAGGGATTCAGGTGCTCAGGTACATCTGCACCCTCATGCAAGATTTGGGTAGACTGCTCTGCAGCAATCCTGGAGGGTAGGTCAGGGAATTCATTACCACCATCTGCAATGTCCTCCCAATCTGCATCATCCTGAGCCTGGCTATTCTTCACACCATAATGTGGATAGACATCAGGGTGAATAGTGGCTGCATCATCCATGTACATGCCATGCTCAAGTTGGCCCATGAACCACAGATCCTATGCATTGATAATTCATGGAAGAGGGTTAAACATCAACATATTTGTATCACAGGGAGAGCTTACATCTGGACTTTGACCATGCCCTTCTCCTGAGATTGGATGGGCATTCCACTCTTCACAGAACACAGTGCAGTCAGCATTGACTTCATCCAAGAAAAGGTGGTGTAACACCCAAAGATGGTTGGGATCTGTCCTATCATTGCAGAAAGAAAGCATGCCAAGGCTGGGCAAATTGGCAACCCACTTCTACCCATGCCCATTCAATGCAAGTATTATGGGTAGAGCTGTTCATAGCTGGGTCAATGCAATGCAGCTGGTAACATTGAGTGACAACACACATTCCCCACATGAAACTGGCTCTATTAGGTGCCCAAGCCATGATCATGAATACAGATACATCTTTATTCTCACCACCTCTATCTCCATGAACCCATGATGGCAGGCCATATCATCTGACAGCTTGCAAAAAGGTATCCAAAACTGTTGATGCCCTGTTGTTGGTATGGGCATGCAGGCCAACAATCTAGGTGCAATTGCCAATCAAATTTCGAAGCCAACAAGTCAGTTGGAAAGAGCACATACAGTCCTGCAATACCCATCAATGATACCATGGATTACAATACCCCAATGGATCAGCTTGTGGTGTCCATCCATATTCCAGAGGGCATTTGGATGTGACACTTGGTATTGGCATTGATGGATAGTAGCCTGCTTGCATAGCACACAGCCAAGGGGATCCACACATTGGAGGGAGGAGGAGATGCAGTGTTGTTGAATGTGCAATCCATGTCAGCTTAAAGATCCAGCTAGATAGTGCACCCCAGATTGTGGTTTGAGATGGCAAAAGTAGTTGATCAAGAGATCCAGCTCACTGTCAGTGATTGGGGTGTGCTGGTAATCAGTTTGATTTTTTCTTGAGATAGTAGCAGAGGGTATTGCAATGTATACCCAAAAGCCTAGCAAGTTTTGAGACTGAAATACAACAACCAGGTGCCATAGCAGCATGGAGTAGGACAATTTTTGGCTGCTTTCATGGTCAGCCAGGTCCTTGATGGTGGACACTACTAGCAATTGGATCTATATGGTTCACCTCCAGTGAATCACTAAGTGATTGTCAATCCACAGAACAGGTAGATACACATGTACTCACTGCCCCATTGCTCATTGTCATGCTTCTCCAAGTTGCTGCAATAGCAACCCAAAGCATGCAGTACACTCAGCCACCCAGTGCATTGGAAGCTCACTTTGATGGGCCAGAACTTCCAAAGCATGGAGAATTGGGATAGCATCATGGTTGATTGCATCATGATGGTACTGAAGTTGAGTTGGGTCTGCCTTGCTCTGCAGTGCTTGATTTGCATGGCAAAATAGATCAAGCAAGGTTTTGTTTGCCTGTAAGACCTGGGAAGGCAAAGAGACTGAGGCATGATGTGGTAAAGCAGGAAAAGACATGATCACAGGCCTCCAGCAAGGTATCCAAGTACTAGATGGATTGGGGGCAACTTCAGTTTCGGTGTGCTTAGGTAATGGACTTTTGTATTGTAGTATCACAACTGCTACTTCAGTTCTACCTGCTCCACAGCTACCCTAGGCATGAATCAACACCCAATATTTTGGTTTGCTGATGGAAATATTGTGTTCCAGGTATGGATCTACTCTGATCTGAGTGAGTTTACTGATCATGGTACATCTTATCAGGCTGGCGATATGATCTTTCACCTGCACAAGAGCATCTTGTTTATGCACTCGCAGACTCTGGAAACTATCCTGACTATACCATCAGGTATTGAGGGTGATGGAGAAAATAGCAACCATGCCATTTTCTTGGAGGGAATTAGCATGGATGAGTTTGAGCATTTCATTTCATGGGTATACCATGTGTGAGTGTACTACAACCTGCCCACTGACATATTCCCCACAAATATCAGTGGGTCTTCCACCCAACAGCATACCATTGCCTCCCTCACTGCAATTCTCAAGATATCCCAATTGTGGATGATTGAGAATAGCATACTGTGGGCAATCACCAACCTCAAGCAGTTAGACCTAAGTCCTGCACATAAGCTGGAGCTGGCTCACAAGTACAACATCCCTGGGTGGATACCTGTTGCCACTCAAGCTTTGATCTTCTCCCCACTTTCTGCAATCAGTGATGGTGATGTTTCCAGACTAGGTCTTAGGGTGTATTCAATCATCACCAAGGCTCATGAGATGGTTGAGTGTGAGTGAAAGACTATTGCTGCTGTCCCTCCTGGCCTTTCACTTGATCCAGATCCCAGTTGCCCACAAAATCAACACCAACATTGCAGGGAGGCTTGGATTCACTTTTGGTGGCACAAGGTTGCTTGGCAGCTTCTCCATCCCACAAAACCCCTGGCCCTCAGTGGCATCATTGACTACATTGCTAATCAGCCACACCCTGATGGATTAAGAGTAGCCTGCAGGGAGAGATATGTAGGGGAGACCATAGAAGGTGGTGGTTTACATGTTGAGAGTGAGATTGTTGGGGGGGCAACTGCAGCTATTGAAACTTACTTTGCCTCACTGTAGTGGTCTATACAAGGTTTTTGTGCATGTTGAGATTTTACTCATGCATGAATGATTTGGCATAAGAAAAAAAAAGGAGAGTAGAAAAATCATCTAGAGATCCAGAGTGCCCAGCACCAAAGTGCCTGAGCCAGCCATGCTACCAGGGTAAATTCACCAAAATTTTGCACAATGGTGGAATTGAACACTGGGCTTCAGCTGGCAGTCCTGTGCAGAAACACAACAGGGGCCAGGCACACTAAACCACTAGGCTACACATCCATGCCTATCTACATGTCACTTTGACTTATCACAGCCTTTGCTTATGTAATAAAACTGGTAGTGCAACACAGTGAGTTTCACGCACCGATTGCACACCACTCTGCCCAGCTACACTCCCAATATGGCAGTGATGACATAATCAAAGCACACAGTGAAATTTTCATGCACACCAACTCCTTTCCTGCCTCAAATCCATAGCTATGATGCCTAAGCAACAGGTTTCATGAAAACAACTCAAATTTGTACAATGTATGGTGCTTTATTGAATTTATCAGAACATGTTGACCCTTTGGTTGCAGTTTTGGAACTTCTGGAGGTGGACTCTGAGTTTTTGGGTGCATTTGAGACAGCTCCAAACTCAGATACTGCATGGGGGTGCATCAAGGCAGCTGCTCTCAAAGCACAGCTTCCCCATCCTCCCCAAAAGGTGAGTGTCCTCCCAAATACCATCTGCTGACACTGTCTTATGTCATTAGCTGGAGGATTTTTTGCACATTGTCAGCCAACATGCAGCAAATGTCCCCTCACAAAAGCTGTTGCTGGCTGTGAACAACCATCACCATGCTAGCAAAGTCATAGCCAACAGCAATAGGCAGAAAAAGCATGAACTGGTAAGTTCTCTTATTGGAAACTAGAGTACTTACATCTCTGTTTCTTAGACCAATGCTTTGGGTTTGGGAAAAGGTGCACTTCCCTATAGTGATCTTGTCACTAAGAACAACCTCACCATCATCCAATGTGACTGCATTCCTGATCAATACAAGGGTGGTACCATTCTTGTTGACCATGGCAATGAGGATCTGGCTAGGGATGGTGAGAAAGTCCTCTTTGTTCCTGCTGATGACATATGGTATGTGGTTGGTGAACATGAGAGCATTGCTTTCATAAACTCCACTGGTAAGTCTGCATTGTATTTGATTGCTATTCCCCCTCCCTATATCTCACATCAGGTGGTATTGAGCTTGTCATCATTTGTGGATGTTGTGCCTTATGTCCCAATCTCATCAACCATGTGAACAAGGTGATTGATGGTGTCATTCACAATTGCAGGGGTGTGAGGGTATGGTCAATCTCCTATATGCCTGAGCCTAACTAACTGGGAGTCATAGCCAACCCATGGTGGCAAACTCATCCAATATGGGTGGAATGCTGGTCCTCGCTATGCACATGTATTGGGGTTGGTGTGCAATGTTGCAAACAAGAAGCTCAATGGCAAGGAGCTAGCTGCTCAGGATAAGTCTATCTTGGGTATCATGTCTCTCACTTGGAACCTCCTGACTGCAGCCCTCCCAAAGGAAGTTGTTGATCCTGTCAAGGAAAAGCTGGCTGAAGCCAGTCTACCCCCAATGGCATCACCAGGTAATGTCAAAGGCAAGTGTCAGCACACCAGTAGCCTGCAAACACTAACATAAATTGCAGAGCATGGTTATGAACTATCACTGCCTGATGGTACCTTGTCATGGAGCACTGCTGAGCATGCCCCTGCTGAGGCATACATGTCCCAGAATTATACTTCATAAGTACTCTATCAAGTCAGCAATTCACATCTCCCAAACCAACCATTTTCTCACCCCTATCCACACTGATCAGCTCTATGCTCCTTATGCTATGAACTGGGTGACAATGCATGAGGTCATAGACCATGATGCTGCTGGCCTTCATGTCAGGACAAAGGGGTCTAAGTTCCATCATACTTCAGGTGGTAACTATGTGGATGTCTCCCTGGGTGTGGTTGTCAGGTGTGCAAAGGACACTGCCATGGTATGTGCTTTGTCCCTATAGTTCATGTTTCCTTCCATATTCATCCACTTAAGTAGGCTGTGAAGCCAACCTCTAGGCATGGCACAACTCTGTCACATCCTGGAATAAAGCATCAAGGGACAGCAATCAACTTTTCCACCCATATCAAAACAGCCTTTGACAAGGCATTGAGTGCAGGTGGATTGGTTGTTGATGGAGGGAGTAACTCTGAGTAGATATGTACAAAGTAGCAGGGTGACATTCAATAAATATAACTGTGTCTCTTCATCTCATTGAAAGGGGTCTCAATGCATCTCAAAAGTGTCTTAATGTGGTCTCTAGGGAGTCATGGGTGGCCAGGATAGGTTACATACAACTCCTAAGGGTGCAAAAATGCGAAGGGCAGTGCCAGGGAGCTTGGCTGTGGCAAGTGGGGAGGACAGTGGCATGTCAGGGGACAACTGTCAGGTAGAAAGTTCCCAAATGTCAGGAGGTGGTGGAGAATGTCATGGGGAGTTGGTATAATGAATAATTATGAAAATCAGCACACCAAGTCCTGAGTTATTCCAAAATTCATCCTACAGTACCCTTTCTCCACAAAGTAGGTGATAACTCTGGAAGGGCTGAAGCAAATGCAACAACAGATATACCATTTAAAAGCTCCTGTCGAGTAGTCCTATACATGAAAAAAGCGAGTGGTTTGGCTCAATGGTTCACAAGAAAATGTGTGCACAATCTTGGAGGTAGGAGGAGAAATAGGCCCTAGATGTAATAATTCATGTTCAGGGTAATTCCATACATGCTTGGGGTAATTCAACTCATGCCCAGGGTAATTCAACTCATGCCCAGGATAATTCAACCCATGCCCAGGATAAGTCAGTATGTGCATGGGGTAATTTAGTGTGTGCATGGGATTATTAATAATATTTGTGCAAATCTATTGTCATATGAGTTCGTTAGCCTTGATGTCAGGGACAGGTCCACCATGTGACATATGACACTCCTGACTTGGTGCCAATGTGTGACATGATGAACACACACCCATCATCAGTAAATTGGTCAAAGTCATTCTCGTACTTTTTGTACTTATTTAGCTACAGATAGTCAAAGAAGTATGAAAAGTATTTACAATTTTTTTAGTAGGTCCTTCGTCTATCTACACTACTTTCCTGACTATTTACACTATCACAACCATAGCCATCCAGACTAGTAATATCATAGTTAGGTTACATTCCTACCTTTTGTGGCTTACTTGCACTTCACTTGTCTGAAATATAAGTAATACCATGATCATCATTAGCTGGTATATGAGCGATAAACGAGCAAAGTATGGTAGTGACAGGTGTGAAATGAGTGGGCAACAAACTATTTGCTGACACAAAGGAGTACCATCAACTGAGAAAAATCATAGCAAGAGATGCAGGAAGGGGGTGAGACTTGGGAAAGGTTGGAAAAACATTGAAGATATCCTATCAAACTCATCAGTAAGTCTTGCAAGGTAACACCACAGTCCCTACAAATACTCATGCATTGGTTTGCAGACACCAGAAAGCCATCTGTCAGCACATCATCAGGTGAAGTGCCATCCTCTGCCATCAGGCTATCCATGGTAGGTGTGACAAAGGCACTTGCTGATGCAATGACCTCCTTCAACACAGCACTATTGTGTTTGTTGACTGACATAAAATACTGATGAGTGCATGCCCCCCAATTCTGTTTGGAGAATGACAGTGTGGTTGATGTTTCCCTCCCAGACAACTTGTTGAGCTTGAGGGGAGTCCTTGCAGTGGCCTTGCCATGGGAACTGAGCTGGTCATTGACATGGAGATCTCCCCTTTGGAAAAGATGGATCATGCACTTGAGCTAAATTAATAGTTATCCTACCTTGCCAATAGATTAATCATATTACTCACTGCAGCACAGGAGAGAGAGATTGCACCTTTGACACTGTGCTCTTTCAAAGCATTGGTGTCAAGCCTCAGGACATCTGGGCAGCCAATGTAAGGCCATAAGTGTGTGTGCATGAGGAGTTGTAAAAGAAATTGCAACTGATATGCATTCTCTGACTTTGAGGGATCAGGATCCTGAAATAAAAATGTGAGTCCAACTAGAAGCTCACTACAAGTTTCTCAAACATTGGGGCTGTGTGTGTCATCAATGCCTGAAGTGAGGAAATGAGCCATGATGGTGAGGGTGGTAGAGCCAAAATTGCTGCACCAAACACTGAGCTGCTGAGTTGCCTGCCCAATAAAGTGAGTCAAGAAAATCACTAAAACAAAAGTGAACAAGACTACAAGAACAAAAACCTGTGCTCCAGGTTGAACTGCAGATAAGTCACCAAAATTCAGGTTAATGGTGATGATGATGATTTGGAGGGCTCACATCGAATCCTGGTCCAGGATTACCCATGGATCACCCAGGCTTCTGGCCCTTGTTACAAGGGTGGGAAGTACCAGCTTCATCCACCTTCTATCCTCTTGCAGTGAAGAAGGCAAGTGGCCATTGATGTAATGGACACACCTGCTACCCATGCTGTTGGTTCCAGTGGATGGTGCTTGACTTGTAATCATAGTCACCATGGCTGAGTGTCTGGATCCTTCAGCCACAGTGTGTCACCATGCAGGCTAGTGCATAGTTTCTTTGCTGGCTTCTTGGTGATAACATTAGTCTGCTGCTCCACATATATTAGTAATAGCTTTGAATGAGCTACATCAGCAAAACTCTGGGTTTGGTACAGAGGCACAGACCCACAGATGGTAC
This sequence comes from Pisolithus thermaeus, assembly GCA_024663475.1. Taxonomy (NCBI): domain Eukaryota; kingdom Fungi; phylum Basidiomycota; class Agaricomycetes; order Boletales; family Pisolithaceae; genus Pisolithus; species Pisolithus thermaeus. The sequence continues at coordinate 141,287 of JANFAF010000121.1, read as the reverse complement.
AGATTTTTCACAGACCAATCTTTGTCATTGTCCCTCCCTCACCACCCTCCTTTGCTAACTACCCTTATGGTGAGTACCCTCTCCCTACTAATAGCAATAAGTGACCACTTAGTATACATAGATATGTATATCCCTGTACCTTGACATGTAATTTAGGTAGCTTATGATAATATGATTCAATTATTGGTCAACTACAACATGTGTGAGTGGTTAGAATCTGTAATACTGAAACAATCTGGGGTAGGTCTGTACAGATTTTTAGATCTGTACAGGGGGGGACCTGTCTGTGGGTCTGTGGTCTGTACAGGTCTGTATAGAGGGGGTGGTTTTTCTGAGGTAAAGTACAGTACATACCATCATAGTCACATGGGGAATCTTTGCCACAGTCTGTGGTAAGTGGGAACCTACTGTGCCATGGCCAGTAGTCAACCCTTTGTTGTCCATGTCAGGAGTGGTGACATATTGAGAATTGCTATGACCTGCATGCCTACACTTGGAACCTGTCTGTGCTACATTGGAGATTGGCCTGTCAAAGTTGTCATCGCTAGTAGGTGGGTTAACATGAGTGCTAATAGTATGCTCCACCATCTAGATGTAATTAACAAGGAATGAGCCTTATTAAATAACATCAATGGCCTACCTGGTGTCACTGGTGATGGCTTGCTGCCTGAAGTCAAACAGGCAAAGTGGTGGGGAGCAGTGTGCTATTGACATCCTCAGCAGCAGGGTCTTGTGTGTTGTCTTCATCCTCAGAGTGTGGAAACCCAGTTACAGCTGGCACAGGGATTTCCCTATAGGCCAGAGCTCTGTTAGAGGCTGCTGAACTGACACTGGTTGCTTCAGTTGTCAAAGAAGGGACGGTGGAAGATGGTGGATAGGACTTTCTGCCAGTTTGAGACTTGGAAGCAGTGGAGTTCTGAGATGTACCATTGCCAGTGCCAGGTCTGACTTCATTTGCCCAATTGTTAATGCAGCCAAGGAGGAGAGCTCTTTTGTTTGGTGTGCTGAGATTCCATGTGAGGTTGAGCCAGTATAGAGTCGATTCAGTGAGAACTAACATTGTCAAAGAGGAAAATTGGACAGACTGCTGGTGGGATTTTTCTTGTTCCAATGCATGTGCCAACTTGACATTGGCCATCACATCTTGCCTCCTCAGTACATGATTATTAGGTGCAACAACCACTGTGATGTCCACATGGTAAGGATTGGCTCCCACATCAACTGTTGGAGTATATTGGTACCAGTTATCTGGCAGGTGAGGGCTTATCAAGATAGGCTATCTATTTAGTCACCTGTGTATGTACATGTGTGTATGAGTGGTAGATAAGTGTGATGTATAAAGGCAGGGATGATGGAGATGTGGTCTCCATCAAATTATCCTTGATCTTGGCCTGTCTCTAGTGACACCCACTGAGCTGTCCCTGAGCCCAACCAACTATTCTCAACATCAACTGTTGTTGATCAATCAGATTGCAGAAACTATCCAGCCAATGGCATAATAGAGAGTGCCTCACCATCAACATGAGGAGTGCCACTTAAAATTGTAAGTCTTCTCTGATCTGCACCCCTCCTTGGTCTCACAGGCTTCACTCTGTTAGCTTCCTGGGTACAGTTGTGGACTGTCATGACCATGCCTCACCGATGATTTTCCCACGCCCCTGCACCTCCTCCGATACCTCTGCCCACCACTCTGACACCCTCTGACCTGTTTCCACCCAAGTCTGATGCTTACTAAGCCCACAGATCTCTCCACCGCAGTGCATGAACATTCTCCACTGTCAGCCCCTGTTGGGACTTGCACATGACTGCTCTCAGTCTATATTGGGTCGACCCCCTGTGGGTCATGTGATCATCTGGTTGTCATAGGGGGCATTAACCTTTTGGGATCACCAGGCTGGGGAGGTGTGCTTTGTCCTCCACACCATATGGCACTTCAAAGGGTTGAGCAGCTTTTTAGGGTTTTGGTCTGGCTTCTGATTGGCTGTGGTGAGTGCTCCATTTTAGCCTTGTCTGCTCATAGATATACTCTTTGTCCCATCCCTGTCCTCTGCTGTTCATACTTACATTCCACCTGAAGTTTTCTGACACTTCTGTTCCTTGAAGTTTTATCTACCTCTGTATGTTAATTCTGACATCCTGCTACTGTACTGCCCCAGTGCTGCTGTAGCATATAAATACTTGTACAGTACACTGTTGTTTCTTCAGTATGAATATTGACATAAGTTCCCCACTCCGAGTTCCCATCTTCTGTCTCTAAGCCCTTCTGATCATCTGGTACTTTGCCCACCTCTGAAATATGAGGGCTGAGCTTGTACAGGGGGGAAGTGCACAAGCTGAACCCGAAGCCCTCCTCCGACCCTCCACTCTGCTCGTTGGAGACCGACTGGCCCCTTTCTGCCCAACTCCGCTCCACTCTGCCAGTCAGAGTTCTGTCAGAACCCTTCGGAGGCCCACAACTCACCTCCTGCCTTTCGGACTACTGTCGGAGTTTCAATCTCCGACATCGGTCGATTTTGTAGTACCCTTTTGGGACATTACCCCCTGAGTAGACTTGGGATGGTACCAAACTTGACAGTATATTCATTCTCTCACTTGTACAAGCTCTTTTTGAAACCTATCACTGAAGAAATATGCAGACTTGGGCTTGTGCTCAACAAAGGGCAGCTGCTGAGGCTCTGGCCACAGCCTACACCAATCCTCGGAGACAACCCTCAGTTGTCAAACAATTCCATTCCTTCTCCACCCAACGTCAAGCTGCCTCTGACCCACTCTTCGGTGACTCCACCTCACAAGCTGGCCACTCTGACTGCCAGACTTATGTTTTCCATACTCCACAACACCCTGCCCATGGTGGTGGTGATCCCAACAATGACCCCAATGATGATCCTGATGGTGGGGGCAGCAGCAAAGGGGATATCCCCAGAGACCTGGCTGAGCTGCCAGAGGATCCCATCCTTGCCCTAACCAGGGCTATCCATGCACTAGCTCACAGTAGTGCCCACTCCAGAGACTCAACTCTGAGAACAAAAGTCCGAGAGCCTGATACTTTTGACAGCTCTGATAGCAAAAAACTCCGAGAGTTCTTAGTTCAGTGTGAGCTGAACTTCCAGGATTGCCCTCAGGCATTTTGGACCAACCAAGCTAAGGTTACCTTTGCACAGTCCTACCTCAAGGGCATGGCTTTGGCTTGGTTCAAGGCCAACCTGCTAAACCCCAATGATCTGCTGACCCATCCACTTTGGATGGATGACTACCAACAGTTCCTTCATGAATTGACAGTCAATTTTGGGCCACATGACTCTGTTGCAGATGCAGTCCAACAGCTTGAAAGTCTTGCTATGAAAGATACCTCCTGTATAGCCAAGTATGTGGTGGAGTTTAATCGCTGGGCCTTGCAGGTCAAAGACTACAGCCAAGGCACACTCCACCACTGCTTTTACTCAGGCCTCCCTGATTGCATCAAGGATGAAACTGCCCACATCAGCAAACCCACCACCCTGTATGAACTTCAGGAGTTGGCACAAACCATTGATGCCCAATACTGGGAGCACAAGGCAGAAATTTCTCACTCTGCCAAACCTGGCTGCTGACAGGTCTTTGTCAGCAAGTACCCCAACCCTAGGCCGAAACCACCCACCTCAGCTTCTGCCCCCAAGACTGATGCAAAGGGTAAAACCAAGCAGTCAGGCAACCAAAAGGCTGAAGCCCCAGAGTCCAACATTGCACATCTGCTTGGCAAAGATGGCAAGTTGACCTCTGCCAAAAGGCTCTGCCACCTCAAAGATGGCCTCTGTCTCTTCTGTGGTGAGCCTGGCCACTCAGCTAAAGACTGCCCAAAGTCTACTTCTCAGGCTGCCAAGGCCTGTGCAGCCACTGCTGAAGCTCCCCCAACTCCTGCTGCAGGGTCTTCAGAGCCAAAAAAATAGTCCACTCCTCCAGGGAGCCTGCACAGCCTGGAGGATGCATTGACCCCACTTGTGCAGTAACCAACCTCCATCTCAACATGTCTGCTCTCTCCGATCCCAACTCTTTACTTCCATCAGTCTCTCTTCCAAAATATTCATTAGATAATCTTCATGTGTTGATTGATTCAGGTTCTTCTCATTGTTTTGTAGACCCATCTATAGTAAAAAAATGTTCTGTCCCCATACAATCTGTTTTTCCACCTATTCCACTCTGACTGTTTGATGGTAGTACCAATGCCATCATTACCCAAGTGGTAGATCTTGCTGTTCATTTTCCTTCTGGTGATGTCACCAATGTCTCTTTTTATGTTACTCCATTGGATTCTTCTTGTGCTTTGGTTTTAGGACACAACTGGCTCACCTGCTTCAATCCATTGATTGACTGGGTATTGAGCAGTATCTTGTTCTGACCACTGCTGCAGGGAATGCCAGCACCCCTGGCTGTTCTGACAAACTCCAACCCCTCCACACCTTTGGGTGACCCCCTGACATCACTTCTGACACCTTCTCTGAAGGTGGCTGACTCACCTCCAAACATTTCCCTCATTGGTGCCACTGCTTTTGCCTGAGCCTGCACCTTGCCCAGCTCGAAGCAGTTCACACTGTGTCTACACCCCAATGATGTAAGGCTGCGAGCCTCCTCCACTCTGCCTGTGCCTCCTGACCTGTTGTCAGTCCCCTCCAACTACCATGAGTTTGCTGATGTCTTCAGTAAAGCGAAGGCTACTGAACTCCCACCCCATCAGAGCTTCGACCTAAAGATAGATCTCAAGGAGGGTGCTGCTCCACCTATTGGCACCATCTACTCCCTCTTGCCACCCAAGCTTGAGGCCCTCTGAACATTCATTGATGAACACCTCAGTTATGGTTTCATCAAACAGTCTACCTCTGCTCACAGTGCCCCTGTCCTTTTTGTAAAAAAGAAGGATGGCTCCCTCCAACTCTGTGTTGATTTCTGAGGACTCAATAAGATCTCTAAGAAGGACCACTACCTGCTACCACTAATCTCTGACCTTCTTGATTCTCCAAGCCATGCAAAGGTGTACTCCAAGATTGATCTCCACCATGCCTATCACCTGGTCCACATCACTGATGGCAATGAGTGGAAGACTGCTTTTCAGACCTGCTATGGGTCCTATGAGTGGTGGGTCATGCCCTTCAGACTCACTAATGTGCCAGCCACTTTCCAGCGGTTTGTCAATAGCATCTTCACTGACATGCTTGATGTCAGTATAGTGGTTTACCTCGATGACATCTTAATCTATTCTCAGGATCTGGAGTTGCACTGCCAGCATGTGAAAGAGGTCCTCCACCAGCTGCGCTGCCATGGCCTCTATGCCAAGCCTGAAAAGTGCAAGTTTCACCAAGACTCAGTCGAGTATCTTGGCTATGTCCTCTTGCCTGCAGGGCCTACCATGTCTGCTGACAAGGTCCAGTCCATCCATGACTGGCCCGAACCACAGCAGGTCCATGACATCCAATCCTTCCTCAGGTTTGCCAATTTTTACTGACGATTTATTAATAACTATTCTGACATCATCATCCCACTTACCCACCTCACCTGAAAAAACACTCCTTGGAGTTTCTCTGAGGAGTGCCACTCCACTTTCAACCACCTGAAGGCTGCCTTCACCTCCACTCCAATCCTCACTCATTGGGTTCCTGATGTGCTGATCACTGTCAAGACCAATGCCTCTGACTATGCCATTGTGGGCATCCTCTCAATTACTTGCCCCAATGGTGGGCTCCATCTGGTCACATTTTACTCCCACACCCTCACTGCTCCAGAACTCAATTATGATACACATGATGAGGAGCTGTTGGCAATTTTTGAGGCCTTCTGCCACTGGCGGCATTACCTAGAGGGCTCCACCTCACCTGTCAATGTGGTAACCAACCACAAAAACCTTGAGTATTTTGCTACCTCCAAGGTCCTAACCTGTCGACAGGCTTGGTGGTCCAAGTACCTCTCCCAGTTCAACCTTTCTGTCTGCTTCCACCCTGGCTGCCTCAGTGCCAAGCCTGATGTGCTTACCTGCCATTGGGACATCTACCCAAAAGGGGGGGATAGGGACTATGTGCAGGTAAACCCCCATAACCTTCACCCAATGTTCACCCAGGAACAACTCACATCATCCCTCTGAACCACCCACCTCATGGCACCAGTACTCCATGCCACCATGCTCTTTGATGTCCAGCAACTCTGCTCCGACATAGTTGCTGCCCTACCAGCTGATCTGACCTCTGCCAGTCACCTTCCAACTCTGACAGCACCCTGCTGGTTATTGGAGGCCAATGACCTGCTCTGACTGGATGGCTGCATCTTTGTCCCTGACATTGATGATCTCCACCTCCAGGTACTCTGCTTCAAGCATGACCACCTGCTTGTGGTGTAGGGAGTGGGTACTCCCTGGTAGGGAATTGGATGATGGTAAAGAGTGGTTGAGGATTTTATTTTATTTTTCTAAGGGGCATGATCCCCATTTTGTACTTGGGACTGGGACTTAGTTGTGAGGTGAGTGGCTGATTAGTAAGCATGGTTCAGACTTGTTTTGAGTTGTATTAGTTACAAAACAACCACCATTGAGACTGGAGAGCACAGGCTGGTGAGACCAGCCTGTGGCAGTCTTTTCTCTTACTGCCCTTGAGAGTGAGGTCAGGACAGCTCTAGGGGAGTCCTAGAGTGGTGGGGATTGAGGAGTATTGTCAGGTTGTCCAGCTAAGTGTTTCAGTTTCTTTTCTTTTCATTTCCTCTACTAGTTCCCTTCTTCAGCAGGATCCCCTACAGGGTCTAACTAGCCTTTAGATCCTATACCTAACCAATTACTAACTTTTCTCTTCATCTGGAGCCCACTGCAAGGGGATCCTGATCCTTGGGGAGGAGAACAACTCTACTGACAGATTGGTGTGACTAGGAGCCAAGCTGAGTATCCATATTTTCAATTCTAGAAGTTAATCTTCAGTTTATAAGTTTCAGGAATGAAGTTTAGACAATTTCGAGGCACAGGAGTAACCCTCAAGGTGAGATGAGAGAAGCTGAGTAGTGAGAACAGATTGTCCAGACACAGCTATGTCATTTTTCTTCAATTAATTTACTTACTATGCTTTACTATAGGGACTACAAGAGTTACAAGAGTCAGTCAAGGTGCGAAAATCCAGTTTGAAGGTCAAGTTCAAGCTTTGAAAGCCAACTCATAATAGAACAACTGCAAAGCGCCCCTCAGCCCCTCGAAGGAATGCCTCGAAAGGGAGCAGTTGATGCTCCAAGGTTCTCAGGGAGCCTAGACAACTTACTTAGGTATCTTGAGGATGTTCAAGCATGCTGCATGCAAGCCAGCTGCTTCGAAGATCATGAATGGGCTCAATGGTCCATCTGGTACCTTGGAATTGAGAAGTTTGAGTGATGGAGAAGCTTACTTTATGCTGAGAGAGATTGGGCTGATTTTGTTACAGATGTGTCTCAGATCTTTTTATTGTTTAGGTGCCCTGCAGTTTGGTATTCAAAGCATGACCTCTACAACCTAATTGACAAGCAAAAGAAGGTTAAAATTGACTCATATGAAGCTCTACTCAACTACTGGTTACATTTTACCAAGGTTGCAGCACACCTCCAAGTCGTGAACCAACTTTTGAGCATCGAGAAGGATGACCTTTACCTCAAAGGCTTCAATCAAGAGTTTTGAGGTGAGATTCTTCAAAGCCTTGAGTGGGATGGTTGAAGGTGGCATACAGAAGATCCATGGCCCACTTGCCAGGTCACTCGAGAGGCTGAAAGGTTGTTTAAAAAAGGATACTGCTTGGATTTGAGGCAAGCATGCATGGCGAGGGAGCAGTCAAAGGCTGAGTATGAGGCAAGCATGCATGGTGAGGGAGCAGTCAAAGGCTGAGTATGAGGCTAGGACATGAGAGTCAAGGGCCAGGAAGGCTCATGAGAGGTGCAATGAGAAGTCAGCAAGGCTGGGCTCAAGAGCCTTGCAAATTCTGAGTTCCACTGTGCTCAAAGTTCCATCACTAACTCACAGTTTACAGGATCCTTTGAAGCTCTCAAAGGTTCCAGGAGGAAGCTTGAGGGGTCAGGCTCTCGAAGTAGACAGTATCAAGGTAGCTGTGGCAGAGCTGAGCTGCTCACCCCTTGTTGAAGGCCAATGTGAGTCCAGCTTCGAACACATACAGGTCAATTCATATATTCCAGGGCAGCCACTAACAGCTGAGTTACAGGGAGAACATCTATGAGCAAAGTGGGAAGAGCAAAGCAAAGAAGAGTTACTAGGGATGAAGCCATCAGTTGAGCTCAAAGTGATGGAGGCTAAGGGAGACTCACCAGTTCCCCAATCCAAGTATTTCCATTCTTCTTCATCACCCTGTGCTAATATTCCACCTCAGAATCCTCCCAACAAGCCTTGAGAAGCCCTAGATGAGACAAGGACAGTCAAGAGACCAGTTGAGCCAGCTGCATGTGCCCTCGAAGTACTGAAGCCCCCACTGGAGCCTAAAGATGACCTACATGAGGCCCCAGAGCAGGCAGGAAGTCACAAAGTTGAAGAAGTCAAGCAGAAAATCAAAGCCAAGATGTGATCAAAGGTGGTGGCTCAGAGGAAGCCACCAGAGGAGAAAACATGAAGAAAAAGCCTAAAATCAGTCATTTGGAGGATGAAGGACATCATACCTGGGCTTTGGACAGCTCACAGCAATGGTAGGCCACATGGTTTGGCAGTTTTACTGATTTATTTGCAGCAGGGACAGACTCGGAGTCTCAGTGTAGAGACTTGCACTACAAGTCCGAGCATGCTTAGTCATCCGGCTAAGCGAAGTGGCGCCACCACACTACGTGTCAATGATGTGCACTCACTCACACCTCACACCTGCAGTGATGCTGCTATGAAATTCTATGCCAGTTTGTCCTACAAGTCTGAGAGCTGTCTACTTGAAGGGTATGAAGTATATGGAGGAAAGGTACAGTGTTTTACAGGAGTAATACTGATGCTACAGGTCAAGGCTCCCCACTCTGGTGGGTGGAGCACTAATCTCGAGTCTACAGCGACTTCCAGCACTCGAAAACTGACTGAGAAGGATGCCTCAAGTATCAGGACACCAAGGACACCTTGTATTATGAAGCAGACACCTCCTGGCATCAAAGGAAGGACTTGGAGGATGCAAGAAGGCCCTCACTTGAACTATGGGCTCATTCACTTGTATTCCCACTTTCATTTATGTGCAGCTGACTTATGGTTCCTCTATCCTAGGCTCTATGGAGTGCTACATCAAGTATTCGAGACTACAAAGCTGGGGATCAAGCTGAAGCAAAGTCCATGGCCCCACCTGGCACTCAGGACAAGCCCTGAGTATCCCCCTACATGTTTTTATGTTTCTCTTAGATGTTTATACTCATTGTTTCATTGGTTTGAAGTGTGCGAAGGTCTTCGACGGCAGCAACCAGCTCAAGACCCCCTTAAAGCTCAGTTTTAGGTTCCAGGGGGCAGTTGTACCCTCGACGTCGAGCACTGAGCTCGAAGGCTCAAGTATCTAGTTTTCTTTTGTGGATATCTTACTTATGGTAGTTCATTTACAGGTTTACTCCAGTGGGTGCTCTCAGTCTCTTCTAGAAGACACTCCCTGGAGTGGTGAGCCGCTTTCGAGACCCCTGCTTTGATCTGGCAACCCAGCCCTGTCCCATTGGACCCTTACTCTCGTTCAAAGGCCCATGTTTCATGGTTGGTCATTGAGCAGTTAGGATGAGGGTGCAAGAAGGACCAGGGTGCCCTACCCCAGGTTGTAGGTCGAAGAGGGGTACCCAGGTATAGTATGAGGCCCCAACAGCCTATTTCTGGTTTAAAGCAACAAGCTGAAGCCTCGAAGCAACAAGTCAAAGCCTCAAAGTAACAAGTCGAAGCCTTGAAGTGACAAGTTGAAGCCTTGAAGCAACTGCATGAGGGCCATGAGGTGCCTGCTGCCTACCTGAGGGCTTGAAGGCCCCTCCCACCAGTTTTTCTTTCATTTTTTCTCTTGTTTATTATACTTTGACAGCCTTCACAAAACCACAGTGAGTATGTATGAGTATGTAGGACATCAAGAGAGAGCAAAGAGGTGGTGAAGCGAGCCCCCCCCCCTTAGTATATACTGATGCAAGCTTGCCTTCCAAGCTCGAAGGCCCAAGTGTTCCCTTTCTATTTTGTTTTGTTTTACTTACTACAACTTAATACAAGGATATTCGAAGCTCGAAGAACCCCTCTGAAGGTCAAGAGATGAGAAGAGTAAAAATGCAACTTCGAAGCAACCTTCAGCCATGCATGAGGAGTGGGAATTGCAGCAGAGGAATATAGTTGGAATTTGGTGCACCCTTCCATGTTTATTTTATTTTAGTACATATATTAGTCCACATGAGCTGAGCTATGAGCCTTAAGGGCATTAGGAGGACAAGAGCACACTCTACTGACTAGTCACTGGAAGCATTGATTGATGTTATGACTAATAACATGAAAAAAACATTGAAAACAGAGATACTATCTCTGAAGCATGTTATATGAAATAACACATTATCTAACATTACTCATGTTCTCAAATAATAATCTTTGCTAATTACATGCTAATAACATTGTATATGTTATGTAGACAAAATATAGTATATGTTGTTGCAGTGTTCCATTTAAAAACATTGAGTATCAGAGTATGTATGTTCTTTTACCATGTTATATCACATGTTCTCTACAAAGACATTCATCATGTCATTGCCTCATGAAATTATTGGATTGGTAGTATTGATCCATTTGCTGATTTGACAATTTGGCCATTCAGAAATTCTCACCAATCTACCATTCAACCAATTAGCAATTTACCATTCAATCAATCAGCAATTGAGTGAATTGCCCATTCTCACAAATTGCTAAATGGCTGCAGACAGGAATTTTTGAAATACCAACATAGGTACTTCTAATTATAGTGAATGGAATGATCACCCAATCTAACTTTATCTTCCTCTGTTTCATGACAGTCAACAATTTCCTCCGTCAATAGCATCTGCCTTTTCCTGTTCTCCCGTGCCATCATTATCCACAGGTAACATGTCGCGAGGATTGCAAAAAGTAAGTACCCAATCACAATGAGGTTAGGTTTGTGGCAGAGGTGAGCGCTGAGCGAGGCTCTGTATGTCAGGCATCCGGCTATGGTGGCAATGTCGCCTACAGAAACCTGCAGTGCGACGGCAACTGCCTGATTTGTTTGCCCGGAAACGTTCTCACCCGGCCAGCTGTTCCAACCCCCCAAATTAGATGTGATTATTGAAAGTCAATCATGGTGACATCATATGAACCTTAGAAGGAGGGGGTTGCCGGTGGATACACCCACTTGGGAAAAACAAGTTAGAAACACTTTAGGGGTGGAGTAAGTATGTATCCCACTGGTTTCCAGGTGAATATTAAAATATTTCAAGTCCGCTGTTGATTGAATTCTCATTAGATTACTTGCTAACCATGTAGTTTGAGTCTGTACAAGTCAACAGGATAATGTACCCTGAACATTCAGAGGTAGCAGGTTTCTACTCTAAAAGCTTTATAGAAAGCAAGCGGACACACCTATTATAGCCACCAAGGCTGCTGCAATGATAAAGGGAGCACGAAAGTTCCACCCGCTGGACAGACCCATGTCGAGATGCTCGCCAGAGCATTGGGAGGGATGGCCATTCTAATTGGATCTCTGCACATATTTGGTAGAAAAGTGAGGGGGATTGCATAACATACAATTGTGCTTGCCACATCGCGAAACCGAGGTCTGTGAGAATTGTAGGCTGATGAGAGTGGACTGCCACACGCATGTATAGGACATGGATAGATCATACCAGGAAGAAGCTGAGCGAGTACAGCACAAATGAAAAGCTGTGGAACAGGAAAGCATATGCCCAAACCAAATGATCTCCGAATGCTTGTCTGACTGATGACCATTGAAAAGTTTGGTTTGTTCCAGCATCAGAGTCGACTCGCAACCTTTCCAGTAGGTGTACACGCTCTTCCTTGGTGAGCTATGTAGTCAGGAGTCAGGAGACGCGCCACATTAGTTTTGTGCAACATTTAGGACTAGCCTAGGGAGTTGGTGTGTGAGAACGGTGTCACACAGGTGTGGTACTGGGAACTATGATCCTCTGCAAGGTTGGTGCACCCAGGCTGTGCTGCCACATTCAATGTCACTCTGAGTGCCATTGACCATCCATCATAAGATTTTTGCTTTTGAAGCGGCATAGACAAGTGTAATCATGCCTAGGTACTCCATCATGTAGTAGCTTATGGAATGGTTGCCCCTTAACTACTGTTGAGGTGCTCATGGTAAAAATGGGACATGTATAGGCCTTGCATGTGTAGGGATAAATATGGGTCTCTGGCAGATCTCATGGTCCGAAGACAGCACTACAGGGAAGAAGATACAGATAAACTCGAAACACGACTCAAGCCAAGAGGCAGCAACCTGAAAAATGGCCTAAAGGACCTAAAATACATGGATGAGATAGGAGATCAAAGGGAGAAAAGACCACTGTATCGTCAGCCTGCAGGTTAGTTCTTACATAAGGTAACAAGCATTCGTTGAGGTTGGCCTCGTGCAAAAGCATAAAGGCATAATCCTCCAAAGAGTAGGAAAAGGAAAAGGAAACACCATAATGACCTCCTGTATTTCCTCCCATGCCTACACAGGATGCAGAATGTTTGAACCAACATACCCAGTCATTTTCCATATTCCCTCTCCGCAACCTCCTGGAATCAAATTGGAGCCTGATGTGAGTGTCACATTGGCCCAAATGTTAGACTAGATGGCTAATCCTTGAGAGTGTCCTCCCATCCGTCATCAGTTCTTCTCGTCTCCTCAGGCTGGTGATAGTGGCACGCCATAAGTTTGTTGTACATCCTAACATGAATCCATGATCTAACATGCTGTTGGCAATGTTAGTTGCAGTGCTTCAGTTGGGACATCTTTTAGGCATCTAACCAGTGCTGCATCTTTTGTGGTCTCCAGTGAACCGTAAGACCAGAACTACTGAATAGGGTTGGGTTTCAAAGTTTATAGTTAGTGCAACAAAGAGTACATCTACTAGGGTGCTCACCCCAGAGGAAGTCTGTCTATCCATTGAATATTGTCGCAGAGCAAGGTCAGCCTTGTCATCCGTGAAAATTCTAATGCGATACTGACCAGCGACAGTATTGAAAACCCTGTTTTGATGACACAAAAGACTCTGGAAAGTGCTTTTCAGGCAGATGTACCAAAAGTTGCATCAGGGTCAGCACCCCTTTTCCAGAAGTTTCGCAAAGCTATCTGCAGCTGCAAAGAGGTCACATATCAGTAGTTACTGGAGTTCCTGAAATCCTGAATTAGGTACTACTCCAAACTCTCTATGTCAGAGTTTTGATTATTTCAAACCCTGCTGTCCCTACGTCAGAGTTCAGAATGTCCAGCCAGTGTAGGCTCACTGCCCTCCGCTGCGTTACTCAGTACTACAACAGTTTAAAGTACAGATGACAGAGTAGGTTATGTGATGGATCAGCGAAGCTCAAACAGCATCGTCTGCGTCCACAAGAGTCAGTAAGCGAGGGGGTGACAAGTCATGAGCCCAGAGGTTGGGAGAAATTCAGCCAACTGTTGCAGGGAGACCATCTGTGTTTGTAAAGAATACATGCAATGCAGGAACATGCAATGCAGGAGAAGGAAAAACTCACAGGGATCACTCACATGGAGGCATGAACAATTGCGAGGGGGATGTGCATGAAAACAGCCGCTGCAATAATATATGCATGGGATAGGTGGTGCAGGACAGATGTGATGGGTGCACCACAGGGTGAAGAGAAACCACCCATGCAACACAGGCCTAAACAAGCAGTTCGCTGTAGGTGACATTGGCGGTGGATGCTTCTCCCAAGTCTTTCAAGGGTCTTCGCCATGCTCACAATCATAAACAATAGGTGCACCTTGGCTCAACCAATCCAACCCATTGCACTAGATAGGGCGCATATCCAGACATGTCGTTCCAGTCTCCAGCCTGCATTTAACCCCAGAATCTCGATTTGTATCATTCGGAGGAGGCAAGTCTTGAGGAATGGTCTATGGCCTAGGCTGTACACTCAGGCTGCAGCGGTGGCAAGGATAAGCTGAGTACCGTGGGTTGATGGGCATACACCTACCCAGAAAGATTTCATAGTTAACATAGGTCTTCATAGGTCTGAGAGCACACTTTACGAGGTCAATGACCATTTCAAATTCTCTGCCACAATGCCTGCCATGACTACCACAGGCTCCCTGCCTTCCTTCAATTATGGATAGTATGGGAAGCCAGGGCCAGGTGACAGTAGGGGCACAGGTACTCAGGGTACGATTGAAGGTTGCCTCCATGGTACCCACATGGTATCCGTGACTGGCAGTAGAGGACTGAAAATATACATGGGCAATGAGATGGGATGGGTGGGTTAACAAGGATGGGGACTGAAGGCTAACCTCCAAAAAGCTTGTACCATATCATTTGATTCTTGCGTATGGATGCCATAATGCTTGCACTGTCATTCTGCATCAACCACCTGTGTCTCCACTGTCGCAGTGCTGCCCGCACTTGCATCATACAAGAATCATTTCAAATGAGGGACTGAAATTAGGCTAACGTCCCAATCCAAACAATTTGCTTCGTGTTGAGGTACAGCACCTGGTTGCATGTCACATAGACAGATTATGGTGTTGAAATGTAGGAGAGGGCATCTTCATGGCATGGACCTTGTCATGCTGCTAGAGGTGTTCCAGTGGATGAATGAGTATGTGAGTAGGTGACTCGCATCAGAATTAAACTGGGCAGCGACACACCTGGATATCCAATGATAAGGATCTCTGACGAGTTCTGAGAGGTAGACTCTGCTACCGGGGGAAGAGCCTGCAGAGCAGTGTTCGGTCACAGTGGCTCCCAGTCTCCCCTCTGCTTTTCTTTCCCTTTGTTTGGCCAGATTACAATTTTGATCAATGGCAGCCTGAGCTTCAAAATGTTGGGCTAGATAAAGATAAGTGAAATGGGTTGGGTAGAGTACGTCGTCTCTACTTGCCTGATCCTCTGGAGGTGCAGAGGCACTGTCATTAGGTGCTTGATATGCACCAACAGAATGACACCTACCATGAGACTGAGATTGTCTATGTGTAACAGGAAGGGGTCCATGACCAGTAGACGGGTTTGGAGTGTTGTGAGGAAAGTCCAAGCTAAAAACGACAGTCCTAAATCATGCACCAAATGAACCACATAATCTGCAATGATAAGGATGTAAGATGCGAGTTGACATGCATGCAGAGGGCAGAAATCGGCTTGGGCACTTACCAAGAAGTAAAGCCACACCATTACTAGAGTAACTTAACAGTGAGTGGGAGGAGCCTGGAGAGCTGCTAGAGGGGAAACAAGAGCAATCCAAGCCAGTCGTATGCTAGCCGTGTGGTGAGAAACCTATGCAGATTAATGGCTACCGGATAACTGACTATAGGCGCTGGAAACTGTTGGAACATGGAGCTGGCAGGAAGGGAACTGGAGATATTGAGCGTCAACGAGGAATCCAGCACAACAATACAAGAGTTACCAACAACAGAAGCACAGCCAGAAGAGGCCAGAGGGATGATAACAGCAGGAACATGCAGAGTCAAGAAAACAATACTAGCCAAGTCTAGAAGTCAGCGCCCCACCCGAGACGAGAAATGGAGACCATGCGGCTCCTACAAGACATCTCTGGTTGTGCAGAGGAAGTACTTGGAAATGTTGCTGAGAGGTGCAGGGTGAAAGCACAGTGCAACGGGACAATTTGGAGTGAAGAAAAGACCTACGAGTGCCAGTGCGACCCAAATGAGAGGAGATATGTACCAGATGCCATAGAATAATCAACGGGGAGAAACTTATCGAATGAGGTCTGAGGGAGATATACAGTATAGGAGCGGAGTCACCTGGAACCTCATTGTGGCCATTTCAGTGTTCTTTAAACTCCGCTGCAGTAGACAAACCTGTTGCTACCCCACTGCCACTGGCATCACCTGTAGCTTACTGAGATGAATCAATGATATTCAATGTGTGTGACCATGCTCTGTGATAAGTATACAGATGACACTCTTATGCATCTATGATGATTCAGTGTCCTCATGTCCCTACTTGAATGTGCCTTAGCCAGAATCTCATTCCATCACTATCTGCACAACAGTGTAAACAAGACTCAAATCCTACCATATGCATAGTATATGTTGGGCATTTATTTGGAAAAAATATTTACAGTTTGTCATATCCCATGAAACCATCCATCCTTTTCCCATTTTTCACCACCAGTCCAATGTATCCTGAATATTGAAGCACCCAAAACGAGCAAATGAGTTGTATGCTTTGCATAAACTTTGCATGCCGGTTGAGAGGAGGCCCAGTGCCAGCAGCAGCATGAGCACGGAACAGGAGAGGAAGAACAATTTAGAACTATGAGTGCTGGGAAATAACTGGGGAAGACATCACAAGTATCAGCACTGCCCAACGACATTGGACCAAGTCAGACCAACCGGTGTAATACATTTGTACAACCTAGACAAAAATGAACCATTGTCTGAGGACAGTATGTTGATTAGGTATGCTCTCGACAGAACACAGACAAATACCTGTGCACCAAATCGAGATATATGTTACCTTACCCCTGAGCAACGAGCCTAAGGCAAGTACACATTCATTACTACTGCAAGACTTGTGAAAGTGCATCATAAAGTAAGACCCCAGTTACATGAAATATATAACTTACAGCAATACTCTGAACCACATTGCCTTTCGAATAGCCAAGTGAGTTGGGTGGTCCATACCAATTAATCTGCCTGACCTCGATGATCTAGGATTTGGGTGGGTCTGCCACTTGATGTTAGCTCCCAGATGCCCACACATCCTGAGTTACTTCTGCTTATAATGGCAGTGCCATGCAGTGTAAACGAGACAGCAGTTGGATAGCATCAGGTAGGTTCATTGATTGGAATGAAACTACGATGATGCACTTTTTCACCAATGTGGTGGAGCTGGATGCCACCATGCATGCTCCGCACAGCAAGAAGCTTTCAAGAACTTAAGAATGCTGAGCTGGCACTAAAGAGTTGTCATCAAAATGAAGATTAACAACAAAAATACAACTTACAGCTGGGGACAGCCCAGGGGTGGTTCAATGGACCACACTTGACTGCGAGTCTGTAGGTCCCAACCTCTAATATTGGAGTGTCAATATGCATGCGCAGAAACCTTTACAACTTACACCACTCCATGATTAAGATAAGTCACGATGACCTTAGCACCTCTCCCATAAAAGTGCAGTGATCGTGGCCGAACCCTCTTGTCATCCCCTACGCAAGGGATATCATTGGGAGGGTATAATTGAAAGCTACCTGCCAATTTCCCTGATACTAATCCTTCATTTTATGAGGAATAGGAGAGCTAACTGAGGCATACCTTCCATAGTCTCAGTTGCAATCTGAACCATGTCACCAATGCCAACAGCAAAACGGTGGCTACTATCATCATAGTCAATACAATGTATTTGGCCCACCACACCAAAGTATGTAGTTCTTCCCACTGCACTTGTGGCATTTGCTGTTCAGCTCTACCCCAGATGGTGCACCATGCACTCCATCTTCAATGTAAGCTTGCTCCCTGTGTGCTGTATGTTTTTATGTGCATGTAAGGTCCCTGTCAACAAGAATAACGAGATGCTGGAGTCTCCTGTCAAGTTGCTGTCCAGTTTGATTCTAATGCGAGTCACCCGCTCACATACTCGTTCATTCACTGGAACACCTCGAGCAGCTCTATTAGCAGCTGCATTGACGGCAATCAGGTCTCTTTTTGACCTCTAACCATGAGTGCCGACAACAAATACGAGCTGCCAAGTAGCATGGATTTTGGTGTCCTTGAGGAGAGTCTGGGAGACCTTCACACTGGTCTCACTTGTGTGGAACACCGGCAAATAGACAGTGAGGTTTGTGTCCTCATGTCTCGTCACAATGCACTCATTAATTAGAAAGGCAAAATTTGCAGGAAAAAATTCAGCAAGTCGATTCAAAAGTTGCTGTTCTCTCGGTGAGAGTGGACGAATTCAAAAGGTCACACAATGCAGCTGATGAAATGCAGAGCCAAGTTCATGAAATGAGGGAGGATCTTGACCGTTTGAAGGGCAGAGTTGACAAACTGAAGCAGAGTGTAAAATACCAGATGGTCCCATCATAAGGGGGTTGTCAGCTCTCCTGCAACCTCGTATCCTGACTTCCTAGTTGTGAGTGTCGTGCTCAGGAAACATAGTTCTTCACCTGCTGAGTGGTGGGTTAGCCCATGCTTCCTCGGCATTTTGCACCCTCTTCCACGACCCTTGTGAAGCCACTGAGGTATTTTGTTGTTGGATTTTCAATTCTGTCATCCAACGTTGTATCTTGTAGCCATGTTTGCCTCGGAGACAGGGATGCTGGTCAAAGGAATTCACAGGGATGACAGCAGAACGATGGTCTTCCAAGACTTCCGGGCTGTGGACCATCAAACCATGTAATATCTCTCAACACCTCATTAAAACCCACATCTTTGGATGACAAACGGAGGGCACAGTGCGGCGATAGTCTACAAGCCTGTGAAGTGAGCGAGTGGACCCTGACAGCCAGTCGCTGGCTTTCTCCAAAGGGTGATGGCGAAACATAGGATAGCTATTGTGGAGTTTTTGAAGCCCCGACATAGGTACTTCAAATCTTTCAACCCCCATGGTAGTTACTTCAGAGTTTTTGAAATCTCGACATAGGGACTATGTCTCTGAACACAAAACTCCGCTGTAGCTACTGTGGAGTATGAAAAATTTGAAGTACCTATGTCGAGGTTTAAAAAACTCCACTGTAGCTACTGCAGAGTATGTAAAATTTGAAGTACCTATGTTGAGGTTTCAAAAACTCCACAGTAGCTACACTGTATGCCTCAAAAAATTTCAAGTGACATCTCGCTACACTCATACTATTCTATGTGTCTAGCTCCACTGATTACTTCCATCGATTCTATCTGTTCTTCTGCACTCAAGCCTGCCCAGCTCCCATGCAAGACATCCCAGGACAGCAGCTGCTCAAATGCTCAGCAGGGTCCTGTCACAACATTCGGTGACCTATCCTTCGCTATCGTCATGTGGCCCATGCATTATGAAGGCCCTGTCAGTTATACTTTTAGGCAATATGCCAATTGGGTAAAGCGCGACCTCGATGACTGTCAACAGATTTGCAATGGATATGAGCAGGATGCCCCACAGGGATAGGAAAAGAGGCAGTGCAAATGGGCATACTGGAAGGTGGAGGAGTGTGCATTGGGGACAAAATCACAACTTCGAATGGGCAGGGTGTGAACAGTGTTGTTGAAGCCGTAATGCTAAGTTTCTGTTCTTTCTAGTTGACAGTATGCTGAACTACTAGATAGATGGTTCTAGGCATGCTTCAGCCACCTCCCAATGTGCCAGAGACACTGAAATGAGGACATGGAGCTTGTCCGACAGTTGCATGATTCACTAGGGGAATTCTTCATTTTATGAGCAGTCAGTTGCAGCGACCGGTGTTAGGCTACCTTCCAATCAACTCAGGAAGGGCTGTGCACAGCGGTATGAACCTTGCAAGTTATACATGTGTAGTAAGTAGTAAAGATGGGACAAAAAAATTGGATTCCTCTGATGGCCCAGTATCTACAGAACTTTATTCTATCTATCTTCATCCTCATTCTGGTAGCTTGTGCTTCTGTTGAGGTGTTCAACTGCCAAGTGAATTGCCTGTTGGGTGTAAGTAGGTGACTAGTCAATGGATGTAGAAATACCTTGAAAATTGGGAGGACATGTGCAACCTCAGCATTCAAGGGTTCATGTACGAAAGCCGTCTTAGCAAACTGTGTAACGAGTTTGTTTGAGCTGATGATTTCTGGGGGATGGAACCTGTCATAAAAAAGGGCTCCTGCTACAGGGAATCCAAAATGCCAGTATGGATCTAGCTCTCGGTCCTTCTGACTCAGTTCCACATGCCACTCAATAACAGCAAATGATGGTGCTGGACTGGTCATGGCAGTGGTGTCTGTAAATAGGGCTAGGATGCGAGCTGCAGTGCACTTCTCTCTAGAATGCTTATCCCAAACAATCACATTAGCATCTCTCAGGGACCATGCTGCTGCCTGGAATACCATGCCCTCTCACTGAAATTTGGTGCAGAATGACACTGCTGCAACAAGAGCAGAGTGAGTACCCTAACACTTTGCAGGTGTCATTGAAACGTACCAGACAAATTGCAAGTACCAAGGTACTCCATTGCAAGTTGTAAGTATTTGTTGTCTTCGTTTGCCTGCCTTCCTACCGCAGCTGAGTGATGCGGGTGAGCTCGAGTCCCCAAAGATCAGCCAAAAGGAAGGATGTCATGCAAGTGTGTCCCACAGATATCTGAATGGAAAGTCTGCTGGAATGCAGACCAGAGTTTGTACAGGATGCATGGGGTTTGGCTGCCAAGAAGGTACACTGCAAGGTTGGATGCCCTACAAGCATCCCTCATAAATGACAGTTCCAACTCGCCTATTATAATGTCAAATAAATGTGTGAAGTTCCTTCAATGAAAGTTTCACACCAAATTTCCTGTTTGTTTCTATATTTTGCAGTACGTAGTTATAACGCTCGAAGGACCAAGCTCTCCAACTGTGCACTGGGCCAAAGAGAGTTAGAAGGGTGCCAAAGTGAAGTGAGAGGTGATGAGTAGGTTGTATTTTGGCCTCTTTGTACAGCTCTGCAAACCCACGAAGGTAGCTATCCATGTGAAAGGTGTAGTCAGCAATATCTTGGCTCGAGATCGACCTCAGGTTGGCGAGGTGAATTGCAGTGATCAGATGCATGAAGTTGTCCAGCATTTGGCCTTTCCTGCCAGTATCGAGACCCCACAGTCATATGAGGGTAATGACCAGGTGTATTGTGCCGACTGAGCACCATTCATCTGCACTAAGAGTTTGTCTCTGAGAGCCAAATTTTGGTGGTCCAGGAGAGAGAAACAAGGGCAACTGAAGGCATTCTTGATCCTTCCAGATTTTGGGTACAATTGAATCACCAAGTACAACAGATTTGTGAGAGTAGGGCTCGGGATCTTGGGTGATTCGACGATCATCATGTGTACCATGAGTTCCATGGTTGCGCTGTTCTGCAATGTCAGTAGATGGCAGCTTGAGTAACTTATTAACAGACTTGGGTTCCCAACAAGCCTAACAATGTAGCTTTTGTAGGAAATTTCCCTGGTCCAGGTCGACTGACAGGTATCTTGAGCTCCTCACAGAGAGCATAGAGCATTGGCATGCGAATATTGGTTCCAATTGCCACCATCAACTTAGCTGTTTTCAGTCATTTCCATGCAACCTTCATTTCCTCCTCTGTAGGAGGTTCGTTTCTTGGACGCCTTCTGTAGACCCTTTCTGTGTCCTTCGTTACAGCTCGGCGAGGTTTGACTGGTGTCCTTTCAGCTAGAACATCTTCTGAGTCAGAATTGGACACGCTATCCAAGGTCAATGATCCCTATCAAATACAGCATGACCGGAGTTCGATGCATACGTAAGAGGGAAAGTACAAACAGGGACATCCAAAGATGTATTAGAGCTTTCATCTGTTGCTTCCGAGGGGTCTGACTGAACTGCCTCATCCATCAAGGCCTTTAATTGAGCTTCAACCTCATCATGAGCATTGCAAGAATTGCTATACTGAAGCAATATCAGCCTAGTGATAATGGACAGGGAAGAAAACATTACCCAATCCAAAAGTGTACAACTGAGGATTAAACTGGACCCTGCACGGTGCAAGTTGAACTGTCTGCATAAGTGCCATAGGGCGTTCGATTTATGTTTTCGGAGTAAATCGAGTGCATCTCCGGGATTGTGAACTCCCCGAGTCCACTGCAACGCCTTCAGCAAAACAATGAGCTCTTCAGTGGAAGGAGGTTCTGGGGGAGTGAAGTCAGGAGCACAATGCCCCTCGCCACATGGCATCTTTATGCTAACACCCCATGCCCGACAGATGTGTTCTGGTAAGATACGGAGAAAAAAAGCATGCATGGATTCAATGATAGTGAACGATATAGGATCCCAGTATGGGAGACACAGCAATTCACTATACCGAATGCCGAAGGTCTTTGTGATTTCATGCTTCTCTGCAAGTGTCTTGGCATTCTTCCAAGCAGTAGCATGCCGTCGGTGTACTTCTGCAGTGTGAAGGGGCCAAGTTTGCATGTCAAAATTCTCGATTTCATCAGTGGGAAGATAACAAAGTGAGCAAAACAAGGTTGCACTATGAGCCACAAAACCACCTGTTTGTCTCGCAGCTGGAACATCACAGACAAGAGGTACAAGGGCTGCTCGAACCAGCTGACCAGCAGGGTGAAGATAAGTCTGAGAAAACTGCACCCCTTGCTTCCAGAAGTCTAATAGGTCGTCAACCAGTGGCCGCAGAAAGTGGTTGATCTCGTCCTCAGAGGGCTTGTGAGGGCCAGGAACCACACCAACAAGGTACATGTTCTCTGGCTTGAAATGATCTTCAATTGGTAGTGACAAACAGGCCATGTATATGTCGCACGGTGTTGATCACTGTTGCTTGTTCAAGGCAACGACCGATGTGCACTATTTTCCTTCTGGAAAAGTAAACCTATAAGCAGGCGATGGGCAGACCGTCTAGGGGCGGGAGGCCGATCACAAATATGACAACA
This sequence comes from Pisolithus thermaeus, assembly GCA_024663475.1. Classification (NCBI taxonomy): domain Eukaryota; kingdom Fungi; phylum Basidiomycota; class Agaricomycetes; order Boletales; family Pisolithaceae; genus Pisolithus; species Pisolithus thermaeus. Next base: position 118,605 of record JANFAF010000121.1, on the reverse strand, counting down.
GTGATATGTTGATATATTGTCAGGGACAGCTTTGACTACCTCCTGGTACCGTCGAAGTGTATTTCACTTGATAGACATAAAGATAGGGGACTAGCCCAGTTCTTTATCAGTGAAATAACTTCTTAGAGCAGGATTGGAGAAAGCAAGAAGTTTATAGGGGGAGTTCCTACTTGCTAGGTAGGTAGCTAGGTAGCGAAAATACAAGGAGTCTCTATTGCTAGGCTATGGGTTTATATACCCCATAGGCAATGAGACATCTACCATATCTTTGCCATAAACACGTAGGTACAAACAAGACGGGTTTTGCATACACAAGACTTCCTCCACAGGGTATCGAGTCATCCTGACTGAGTGCCCACAATGACGCATTCATTGTGTCATGGGTGATGCGCACCCTACTCATCATGACTCCTCACCATGCTGGAGCATTTGTACGAGACAAACATGAAATCCCCTATGACGCGACGCAACAGAGTCACGTGCACCGGAAAGCAAAACCGTAACCATCAAGGAAGCTCTCAGATCCCATTGGGATCAGAGAAGCGAGTAAAGGTAAAAGTAAAAAGGGAAACATACGTAAGCAAGGCCGTGTCGTAAACGTAAGGTCCATGGACTTGCCCCTAAGGCTAGGCAGCAGTCTGACAAGACGTCATAAAGACGTGGGAATGGGGACGACAAACGGCGGGAAGGCAGGACTTGTGATGTAGTATTGTGTAATAAGTGTTTCTGAAATGGAAATGATAGAAATGGCGCACAACATTACCCCCCCTTTTTGCCGGAACAACTCTGTTACGGACGACTAATCAAAATCGTCAAAAGGAAGGTCCAGGTTCATGTCGATTATTGGTTGTAGACTTGGGCTGCCTAAGAGGACCTCCATTAGTGTCAGTCCACTTGGAACCTTTTCCATTTTGGCATGACCAATGTCCCAGTCATCGGCAGTCGAGGCAGGTGTGTTTATAGAAAGGATGGAAGGGATTGAGGACAACCCGTCTGGCAAGTTCAAGGCGGAGTTCTGGGGTCGAACGGATGGGGTAGAAGTCGCAGTTTGGGAGTGCATCCATTGTTTTCGTGGTGTTGAATAGATCGAACGTCCAGAACTTTTGTTCATCGAAAACTTTGAGCAGGAAGCTTCTCCACTTTTCGACTCTCTCTTGTTCTCACTGCAAGCATTTCATAATTTTTCTTCAGGAAACAAACTGAAAAAAGGAAGGGAAGAGATACTCTTTTGATTTTGATATTTGGAAAGAAAAAATGCAGAAATAATGTTTTATTCTCTTTCAGAAAACATGGATTGATGCTAATGCCGATTAGTGTAGAAGCTCATGGACATTACCATTGATCTATGTTTCTGCACAGAGAAGATAAAGTTATATTTGCATTTTTTGTGGCAAATCATCCAAAGTAAAAGAGTATCTCTTCCCTCCATTTTTTCAGCATGTTTTCTGAAGAAAAATTGTGAAATGCTTGCAGTGTCTGAGACCCACACATCATCGCATCTTTCACCCAGGATCTGGGCCACAATATTGAGAAACTTTCTGCTGGCAATCTCTTCTTCCTCTCTATATCGACATTTGTCGACCCAGTGGGCGCCTGGAACAGATTCATCTTCGCTCTCTGACTCCCCTTCTTCAGTCGTAACACGGCTTGTCTCTTTCCTGTCGCCGCTAGGAACTGGAGATACGACCATTTGGCTTGACTGTAAGCTTCATGTCGTCCCTTCATTCTGTTGACCTTGAGTGTTGATCCCGGTATCACTTCCAATTCCCCCACCCTCAGCGGTCTTCGTGCGGTGGCTTTCATGAAGGTTCGTTCTTTCCGCAGCTGAGTTACCAGCTGTAGGGGTTCCTTCATTGGGGGAGGCGGTGTTAAGGAAAGTGACTTGTTTAGCAGCGGGTGAAACTTGGCGAAAGTTACGAAAGGACTGGACGAGGTTTATGCTGAATTTGATGTGTATGATGTTGACGAGCGATCCCAACATTTTCTGCAATCCTTCCATGTTTTTCATTCCTTCTGTTTCCATGTATGCAGTTCCTGGGGATTGTTCGTCAAGTATCGTGTCTCCAGCTTTTAAGATGTTTGTGACGTGGCCGACAGTATCTTCGATGCCTCTGTATACCTGATGCAACATCCATAAGTGTTCGTGGTCGCTTCCTGAGTTCCATCCCTCCTGGTCCCACTGCTCAAACCCTTCGAGCACCCGAATATAACCTTCGTACTCTTGTGGGTTGCACAGGAGTCCATAGGGCGGTGTGTCATTTGTTTGACTCTCATTGGGGAGCGAGGACGTGGTTGGTTTGTTATGGTCTTTGTCACGGGATGGTGGCGATCCTGGGGGTGGTGTGTTGCATTGGGAACAGTAGATTGGCTCTGGCACGGGGTAAGGACGAGATCTGGGCGTCGCAGGTGTAGCCCTTCTTTTTCCCTTTGAGAGGTAGCGTATATTGAATTGGGAATGGGGGTTCTGTGGCCCATTGGCATTGGCGTCAAGAATGGATTCGAGGGTGGACTCATAGACCGATGCAAATCGGTCTGCCGGTAGTAAACCGGAGAGGGACAGCATGGGTGATGCGGGGAGTGCAAAGTCATAGTCGGTGTCGAAGGAGGACATGGTGTCGAGGAGATACTCGCATGACTCAGAGTTATATCCATCATTGTCATATGAAGACATTTAGTTTTTGCAACGGTGTGAGCAGGTTTGTTTTTCCTCTGGTGGCTTACCACGTCTTCTTTTATACTCCTTGAGGGCGGTTTCGGCATTGACAAGGTTGCCTTCAGGCTCCCAGGTATTGCTGGCGCGTCCAAAACCACTCCACTTGACCAAATAACACGTCCTTTTACCGCGAGCTGTCTTTACCTCTTTGTGGTTTAAAATAGCCTCGATTTCCCATTCAGGGACGTCTTCGATCATTTCGGGAAGTGGGGGAGGCAGTGCCGCTCCATATTCCGGTGTTTCGGTATAGGGGAAGATCCGTGATGTGTGAAAGACCAGGTGAACCCGCCACATATTTGGCAAATTGAGTTCTACTGTGACCTTGTTTATGATCTTCTTTACGCGAAAGGGGCTGACGCGTCTTGGAGCAAGCTTCATCGACTGTATGTCCCATTTTAGGTCTCTCGCATCAAGCCATACAAGGCTGTTCAGTGGGGGAGGAGCGTATGGGAGTGGATCCGGGCCCTGTTTTGCCATTCATTCGGCCATTTTCTTATGCACGATCAGAGTGGCATCCCAGGCGTGTGCAAGTTCTTCCAGACGTTCTTCCACACTTGGTGCCTTTGACGCATGAACTGCTGGATAGGGGTCTGGGTCATATCCATATAGCAGGGAGTAAGGAGTTTGGCTGTGGGATGAATGCATACGAGAGTTATGAGCAAATTCTGCCATAGACAGGTGGCGACTCCACTTGTTCGGCTTTTCAGCGCAATACATTCTGATGTAGGTTTCGACCTCCTGATTGACCTGTTCGGCTTCTCCATTTGTTTGAGGATGGTAACCCGAGGAATATCGGGTTTTGATGCGGAGCACCTTGTACAGGTTTTGAGTAAATGCGCTTATGAACTGCGGTCCACACTCTGAGATCACGGATTCTGGGATTCCGAATCTTGGGTAAATATATTGGAGCCATAGGTTGGCTAATCCTTCTGAATCGATGGTTTTCTTTGTCGGAATGAATATTGCTGCCTTGCTGAGGCCATGATCCACCACTGTAAGGATAGAGTCATACCCTTGTGACTGTGGCAGGTCCGTTATGAAGTCCATTGACACGTGTTTGAAGGGTAATGGCATCGTGCTTTCTATGGGCTGTAGTGGTGGAGGATGACTTTGTCTGATGACCTTTGATGCTTGACATGTAGGGCATCCTCTAACATACTCCCGAACATCCTTCCACATTCTGGGCCAGAAACAATTCTTGTTTAGCTTGGCGGTCATGGCCTTGACACCGGGGTGTCCCACGGAAGGGTGGTCATGGAATTCTTCGAGGGTTTGTCTTCATGCTTTCGAGGGAATATAGAATCTTCTGTTTTTTGTTTTGATTTTTGTTACTGGGTCTTCTTCGACGTTGTCGTCTTCAGTGACCACATAACTTTTGTCTTTTGGGGAAGATTCCTTTATTTCCTCGAATACTTCTTGTGACACTCTCAGCATTCCTCGTTGTTGTGCCCCTTTTTCCAGCTGCGGTTTACCCTTCGGGACTTTCACCTTTGTTGGCTTTTTGAGTTCGTTGTCGAGGGGTGTTTTTGTGTTAGTTTCAACCGGTTTGGGCGAAATTTCTGTGGTTTCACCCCCCCCTTTTAGCCAAATTGATGGTGGAAGTACTGTGGTTTCTACCGGAGTTGCAGCAGTAAAAAGTGGGTTTCTGGACAAAGTGTCGGGGACAATCATTCAACGACCTGGGTTGTGTTTGAATTTGAGTGGGAAACCTTGGATGTACACAAGCCAGCAGGCTTGTCTTCCAGTTAGGTTTTGAGGTTCCCTATAGTACGTTAGGTTCTCATGGTTGGTATGGATGATTGTTTCCTCGACTGGACATAGCAGGTAGTGTTTCCATGCTTTTAAAGCTCGTATGATGGCCATCATTTCCAGGTCATAAACTTGATAGTTTTGTTCTGCGCCCTGAAGTGATTGTGACAGATAGGCGATAGGATGTAGCTCGTTGTCTTCGAACTTTTGGCATAGCACTGCTCCTGTTCCCAACTTTGAGGCGTTGGTGTACACCTCAAATGGTTTGTCAAAGTCGGGAAGGCAGAGAACAGGGGCCTGACTCATTAACATTTTTAACTTTTGGAAGGCCCAGTCTTCGTCTTCCTTCCATCTCCACGGTTCGTCTTTTTTTGTTAAGACGTGTAATGGCTTTGCGACCATAGCGAATGAAGGAATAAACTGTCTGTAGAAGTTGCAGAAACCAAGGAATTGTCTGACATCGTGGACGTTTTCTGGGGTTTTCCAATTACGAATGGCATCCACCTTGATAGGGGCTGTTTCGTATTGGCCATGTTTAATGGTAAAACCGAGGAAGTCAATTTCTTGGGCTTTGAAAACGCATTTTGACAGTTTTAAACGTAGATTTTCTTCTTTTGCTATTTTCAAGAACTCCATTACGTTCTTCCTTAATTATTCTTTTGTTTTTGCATGGACAGTAATGTCGTCCAGATATATGACAGCTTTCTTGTCAAGGTGTAATTGGCCGAATTTTCTGTCCATATATCTTTGGAATGTTGGGGGCACATTGCTTTGTCCAAAAAACATGACCGTAGGTTTATACACTCCTCGGGGTGTTACGAACAATCCCAGGAGAGCGTCATCTTCCTTTTCCACTCGGATATTTGTGAAACCCCAGCATATGTCGAACTTTGCGAAATACTTTGATTCTACAAGTTCGTTGAGGATTGGTTTGATGAGGGGAAGGGGGTAACGATCCAGGATCGTGAAGGAGTTGAGTTGGCGATAGTCTTGTATCAGCCTCTTTTTTCCATCTTTCTTTCCTATGAAAAAGACCGGTGCCGGCGGTACCTTGAGTATATCTGCATTTTGGATCTTTTCTATTTTTCCTGTTGCGAGATTTTCTTCCAGGAATTCATCGAGGAGTTTCATTTCATCTCGAGATAGTGAATATATCTTGGCCGGTTTGAAGGTTTTCAGGTCTTTGTTCGTGTCAAGTTTTATAGTGTGGTCATAACCGGGTCGATGGGGAGGGAGTGGACAGTGTTCAGAGAACACTTCCAAGAAGCTTGAATATTCCGGTGGTAGTACCACCTCTTTATGTTCGACTTGAGCTTCTATGTAGTTCCGTTGATATTGACGTTCGGTTTATTGAAACAGATACTTGAGGGGTTCCCCATCCTATAATTCGGCGTTTGACCCAATCTATTACTGGCTGGGCTTGTTGAAGCCATGGCATGCCAAGTAATATACTTTCATTTTTTAACTCCATGATGTATGCGTGAAGTTTGAAGGTTCGGCCGTGAACTCTTCCTGTGAAGAAGGCAATAGAGTCAATTACTTGTTTTGTTGATCCTTCAAAACTTCTTGGCGACCATGGGTTTTCGATTTTTCTTGTTTTTAGACTGTGTTTTTCGATGACGTCTTTACTGATTGTGTTGCATTCTGCGCCACTGTCAATCACCGTTCATACCGCTTGATCGTTTCTTTCCACGAGATACAGAGTCCCAGCTATCGTGTTCACTGACGGATATTCATTATAAGCTGCTAGGGACATTAACTCTGGAGCTTGAAACGATCTGAATGTACTCCTCTCCTCAGTTGCGGTCTTTCCAAGAGAGGGCTTTAAAAATCCTCTTTCTCCTTTGATAAAGCCTTCTTGAGTTCCTTGAGCTCATTTGCGCTATACTTGGACTTTACTTCTTGTAGGATAGAGGTTTTCTTGGGTTCTTCATTACGAGGGCAGTCACGGCTGATGTGGCCTTGTTTTCCACATCCGTAACACGATCCTTTGAAGTTGCTTGAAGAGCGCACTTCTTGAAACCTAGGGGGTTTCCTTTTTTGAGGCACTTTATATGTGATCAGCTTCTTTTGCCGATCAACATCCATAGCCCACTGATCATGCTTCTTCGTGTTTCCTTCATCTTGATACATGTGTAGGACAGTTTGATCTTCTTTGGTGAGGCAGTTGTTATATACTCCTAGCGATGCTTTCGCGGTTTGCGCATTGACAGCAGTGTCGATCCATTGTCGGATGGTAGTCGGGATTTTTCCCGATCTAAGAATCCATTCGGTGGTTCACAGGTTTAAACCTTTTCTGAAATAGACTCCTGCTTATCGATCATCGTGGGAGATGTTTGCCCTTGTTATAAGATCCAAGAACTTTCCGATGTATTCGCTTAGCAGTTTGTCTCTTTGCTCAATCTCTGCCATCTTTAGGAAGGCGAGGGCTTCAGTATCGCCGACCTTGAAGATTCTTTCCATTCTTTCGATGAACGTAGTCCAGGTATCCGTGATGTAGACATCGCCTCCCAGAGTGGTGCACTCTTTTAGATAGTTTTCAGCGAAATGGACGGAGGACCCTTGGCTCATGAATGATAGGGCGAAACCTATCTTCCGTTCATCGGTGAAATAGATATGTCTGTTGAGATTGAGGTAGTTGTTAACCGACGCGATCCATGCTTCATATTTGCCACTTGTTCCATCAAAGGCAGGAGGGTTTCCAAGGCCTAACTCCTTTCCTTCTGTTATCCTTCCTTCAGTTGGTCGGTCATTAGAACTTCCTGGTATGGTGTACGAGGGGAAGATGAGTCCTTGGTGGCCCGTGAGGGCTTCATACCAAGCGACGAGTTCTTTGACGTTTCCGACCGTTTTGCTTTTGAAGGGGTCCATTGTACAGGCAAATTGCTGGAAACTTTCTGCAAGACCTGCTATGGCCTCTTGTTCACCGACTCCTGCCATTCCGAGATCTAACGATGTTGACATTGACTCAGGGGGTGTGTGAGTCTCTTCTTCATCAATTTTTCTCCCTGCTAAGGGTTCTGGTTCTCGGACTTGATGGAAGGACAGGGGTAATTCGTGGTAAGGCTTCTGGACTTCTTTGTCTTTGCCTTTACTTGGAGATACCGGAGTTTTTGCTTCGGGATCTTCTTGTACTGGACTTGTGATGTAAGGTTGAAATCTTTGAGAGGGGGCCCTCTCAATCTTTTCTGGTGCTGCTGAGGCTGTCGAAGTTTGCGGGGGAACTACTGGGGGTTTTCGGCTTGGCCGGAATTTTGATGAACCCACGTCTGACGACACCTTGGCTTTCCTTGTCTCAAGACTTTGAGGGGTGACCTCTGTCTTGTATTATACGAGTTGGGTTTGTGATTGGGGTTTGTCGCAAGAACAATACCTGGCAGACGAGGTGATGCTTTCAGCTATGACCTGGTGGGAGCTGGGATCACGTTCGCAGATATGTGACGTGAGGGTATTTTCGCTTTTGTCGCGTGGCTTTGATCACTGTTGCTTGTTCAAGGCAACGACCGACGCACACTATTTTCCTTCCAGAAAAGTAAACCTATAAGCAGGCGATGGGCAGACCATCCAGGGGCGGGAGGCCGATCACAAATATGACAACAGTGATATGTTGATATATCGTCAGGGACAGCTTTGACTACCCCCTGGTACCATCGAAGTGTATTTCACTTGATAGACATAAAGATAGGGGACTAGCCCAGTTCTTTATCAGTGAAATAACTTCTTAGAGCAGGATTGGAGAAAGCAAGAAGTTTATAGGGGGAGTTCCTACTTGCTAGGTAGGTAGCTAGGTAGCGAAAATACAAGGAGTCTCTATTGCTAGGCTATGGGTTTATATACCCCATAGGCAATGAGACGTCTACCATATCTTCGCCATAAACGCATAGGTACAAACAAGACGGGTTTTGCATACACAAGACTTCCTCCACAGGGTATCGAGTCATCCTGACTGAGTGCCCACAATGACGCATTCATTGTGTCATGGGTGACGCGCACCCTACTCATCATGACTCCTCACCGTGCTGGAGCGTTTGTACGAGACAAACATGAAATCCCCTATGACGCGACGCGACAGAGTCATGTGCGCCGGAAAGCAAAACCGTAACCATCAAGGAAGCTCTCAGATCCCATCAGGATCAGAGAAGCGAGTAAAGGTAAAAGTAAAAAGGGAAACATACATAAGCAAGGCCATGTCGTAAACGTAAGGTCCATGGACTTGCCCCTAAGGCTAGGCAGCGGTCCAACGAGACGTCATAAAGACGTGGGAATGGGGACGACAAATGGCGGGAAGGCGGGACTCGTGACGTAGTATCGTGTAATAAGTGTTTCTGAAATGGAAATGATAGAAACGGCGCACAACAGTATATGCCTGTGACTGATCCAGGACCACCACCTATCTTCTTTCCAAAGGCATTGAATCCATTGACACAAAGGGAGAATATGAGCTGCAGTTCATCAGTATTAGAGATGAGAAAAGGCTTCCCATCAGGACTGCACAGGGACCATATAGCACAGGAATTGTGTATGTCCCCAATTTCTTCAGTAGAGTGCCCCACATTTTGACTGAGCTCGATGAGTGTCTCCATACTAGGCCTAGAGAGAAGATGAGCCACCCAGTGCTTCATGTCCTGATGAACATACTTGCGGATGGGACACTTGAAATCCACTCCTCTGATCGTCCTTAACCTGAACAGATTTGACTCGCAAGGGGGAACATCCAGTGCATGACAATAATGACAAAGATCTGGAGTTTCAGATGTATCATTGTACAATGAAAAACAGGATGGGCAGCATATGAATGACCTTAACCGTGGCTCAAGGTTGAATCAGTTCAGTAAGGTCCTATAGTCTTTTGGCAAGTCGTCCAGACTCATCCTGTGATCCGGGGACATGTCTCTTTTGTCACAGAGTGAACTCACAATAAACTTGAGCACCACCAAAGCAAAGGCTGCCTGCTTCTGGGAGATTCCACACATCAGGGATAAAGCGAGCACCAGGATCATAGCTGCAACAGCAGCTGGGTGGGCATGCTCTTGGCTCCATCTGAAGTATACACCTATCAGTGTTTAAGTCATCGTCATTTTGTCTCACACTGCTCAAATCACATTACCTGAATCAACGTTAACAGCACCTGTCGAGTGACGGACATTGCCATTTCTGAGAAGTTGGACTTGTCGATTCCACTCCATGATTTTGATCTCCTCTATTCTTCTCAACTCCTCATGAGTACAAGCATGGAGGTGGTCACATTGCTGGATGAGTGGGGTTGGTAGATCCATCTCATGCAGAGTCTGATAAGCTTGCGACATATTAGTTTCATGGGCCCAGATGGTGTTGTTTAATGAGGACGAGGAGTTTAGCTCAGGGGTATGAGCATCCAGGTAATCAATGGCTTGATGAGTTGCATACTCAAGAGATTGGGAGGTTGGTGGGTTGGAGAAAGCCAGTGGACCACATATGGAGAAGGATAGAATTTGCTGGTTAATCGTGATGAGAAGATGGCTGAGTTCATCCACAGTAGCCTCCAGGGCTACCGTTTGATTGGTTGATGGAGCTAGTTGATCATTTGGAGCCCGAAGTATCTGGGACCCTACACCTACGCTAGAGGGTCGTAGAGTGCACTCTGGGCCATCACCTGGGCTCTGGATGCCTTCAAATGACTCCACCATCAGATCGTGGACATCTGCAAAGCAAAATTTGTCTAACCGCTTGTGCCAGAAGTACAATGCTTTGGAGACCCATGCGCCCATCACTGGCTGCGAGTCATGTTCCAACTGGGAGATCTGTTCCCCGCACCCCACAGCACGGCAAGTGCACAAGTACAGTCTACCCTTCTGCATCAAATTTAAACAGTATGTGAGTGCAAGGTGCGATGGCGGATTGTCCAGGTCAGCGATAAGATGTTAGAGATGAACACAGGGCTCGCACCATTGGCGGTCATACTGCAGGACTGTCACAGGTATCTGTGTACCTACATGATTTCGACACCCCAATCATCCCCATCCGCAGCGCTGAGGACATCGATTTTGCATCCTATGTCAATTCAATCGGCAATGTTGTGAGTCCTGACATGTCATTGCATCACCTCCAGACCACTGGCTTCCCCTCCTCTCTCACTGATTATATTTTTCCTGCTGGCATATTGACAGGTCCCATTGTATGTTTGAAATGTGCAACAACCTTTGTCCCACAAATAAAGGCAGGTGGATTCTTTCAATGATCGCATTCTCTGTCGCCTGCAGGGCACATCCTCAACCCTTCTCACTGCTGATTCTCTAAAGGACGTCAGTCTCATCCCTCCTCATGGTGTACATGACTTTGTTGCATCACAAACTCCTCCCAGTCTCCCACACCATGCCCTATGTATCACCATAGCATGCTGTCTTCTGTCTCTTCTCTGTCAACCTCAGATCAGTGGAGAATGCATGTGTGGTCATTGTTGTGTGGGCTGCTGTCTCGTGACTGTTTGTGCAGTGCAAGGCGTCATTGGTGTTAATGTGGTGCACTGTATCTTCCTCTCCCCTCTTTCGTTCAGTCACACACTTCATCGCCATCAATTCCTTCTTGGGGCCACCTATGCAACCATGTTCAACAGCTGCCAGGGCCTGACTCTTGATGCCATCAGGTTGGACCTCACCTCTCCAGCCGTGTCCACAAATGTGAGCATGCCCATATATTACTCTGCATGGGAGAAACATCCACCACCAATGTCACCTACAGCGAACTGCTTATTTAGGCCTGCGGTGCATGGGTGGTTTCTCTTCACCCTGTGGTGCACCCGTCACATCCATCCTGCAGTACCTATCCCATGCATTATTATTGCAGTGGTTGTTTTCATGCACGTCCCCCTCGCAATTGTTCGTGCCTTCACATGAGTGATCTGTGCAAGTTTCTCCTTCTCCTGTATCGCATGTCCCTGCACTGCATGTATTCTATACAAATGTGGATGGTCTCCCCACCACAGTGGGCTGAGTTTCTCCCAACCACTGAGTATGGCTCACAACTTGTCATCCCCTTGCTTATTGACTGCTCACTGACAGCTGGGATTCACAGACAACACCGTTTGAGCTTTGCTGATCCATCACATAACCTACTCTGTCGTCTGTACATTAAACTGTTGTGGTACTGAGTAACACAGCGGAGGGTGGCGAGCCTACACTGGCTGGACATTTTGAATTCTCTGACATAGGTACAGCGGGGTTTGAAATAGTCCGAACTCCGACAGTTGCACCTATTGTTCACCCCAACCTATGGCGGCAATTTTTTTCAAGTTCATGAAAGTGACTACAGATATCTCCTGTGACAATCCTGCAGTGCAACTGCAGACGATGTTCAAATGTTCACCCCCTGTGGTTCTCTAACATCTTATCGCTGGCCTGGACAATCCGTCACTGCACCTTGTGTGCACATGCTATTGTATATTCCAACCTACATAACTAATCATTTTGTATACAGAAACCACGAAGCATGCACAAGAGGGTAGGTGGGTTATGAAGATCTGACATGGAACTGGTTGATGCTGAATGAGTGGAATCTTTGCTGTCATAGTTGATGTAAATGACAGGTGGATGTCTCATCTGCGACACAGCCTGAAAGCCAGGCTATGTGTAGGCCACAGTAGAGGAGTGGAAGATCAAAAGGGAAATGGGGTAAGAGGGTCTTTGTTGTTGACTTTCATTTCAGCCCCGCAGTTCGGTTGAAGAAGATGACAAGACAGCACAGAAACCGGTCAGCAGGCTAGTATCTGCCCACTATACCCAAAGAAACCGAACAACACACACCTGGTAGGAGATCTGTACTGTTCCAGCACCGTGATGGTGGTAAGCGATGGTCTTGATTGAAATTGAATTCCTTGCATGGAAGTGGTGGCAGAACATGTTGAATCCTCCTGTATGCAGTGAAAAGCATCCCGTTCACATTCCGAATGGTCGCTGCAAAGCTTATGGAGCTCAACACATGTAGATAGTGTCTTGTAATGACATTCCGAGGTCTCCGGAGAGAATTTCGACTGAGGGAATTTTGGATTGCCACTTGGGCTGGAGAAGTGCCTGACGATAGCTGCCCATGCCCTGGAAGTCTATGAGAGGTACACTGACTGTGTAAGGCTGCATTCGACATTCAAGGCTTTCACATCAGCCAGAACAGGTGGTCCCACAGTGACAGTATGTTTGTCAGGTTCGAGTATTGTTTTGGCCTTCTCTGGTAGCGGTGGAGGTGCTGTTCATTTGATGTGTCAAGAAACCTATTCAACACCACACCAAAAGAATGACATACACTGACCAGTTTCGTCTGAAAAACTGCTATTGGAAATATGTAATGGGGGTGAGGCCGCCTCCTTACGATCACTCTTGGTGTTCGAGTGCGGTGGCAGGTGCTCACCCTCCAACTCGAGAAGAGCTCATCATCCGTAAGCACTGTCGAACCTATCGCCAATTTCTCAAGTGACGAGGTAACCTCAGACAGTCTATCTGTTACACCGACTCTCGTGGCAGCTTTGAGTTGCTTTCACTTCTCTGCATGAGCATGGGGCTCCATGCTGTGGAGTGGTGGTCGTGTGCATGAAATAGGTATATGCCCGAGAGGATAGGAGTATACACACCTGTTAGGTTGCAACGAAGGAGGGCCGCCCAAGCCTGCCTCCTTGCCCCCTGATTGTTCTTCGTCCTCGACAGGGAGGGCATCGAAAGCTGACTTCGTAGTGAATAACTTCATGTCCACTCACTTGCTCATGAGTGAAGAATGGTCGTGATAGTCATGGAAAAGGGATGGGTATGTTGGCTAATATGCCACATTGTTTCATCCGACTCAAGGTAGCTGGTGATGGTGGTTGGTCTTGAAGGGCCTGACTTCATACTTGGCCAAACAGTGTCTAAGGGGGGATCAGCTGCAGTGCCATGCCATGCGGCATCAGCATATGTGAATTGCAGGCGAGAAGGGAAAGCGCAGAGCACTAGACTACTACAATGCATCGGCTTCCTTCGTCAACATTGATGGTTACATCACATATGACTAGTAGATATGCATGCAGTCATATACATGGAGTACTAGTCTGAGGTTTACAGCAATTATCTCCTCTGTTTACTTCTATATGTAACTATGGTCTTATTAGTCACCCAGCTAGGTTCTCCATTCCGAAGGAAGGATACACAGTAACTGTTTATATGAGGGTGTGGATCACCCTCCTTGATTGGTGCCCATGTCTTCCCCCTCCAAATCCACGCTTTTACACAAGTACCTATGTTGGTATTTCAAAAATTCCTGTCTGCAGCCATTTAGCAATTTGTGAGAATGGGCAATTCACTCAATTGCTGATTGATTGAATGGTAAATTGCTAATTGGTTGAATGGTAGATTGGTGAGAATTTCTGAATGGCCAAATTGTCAAATCAGCAAATGGATCAATACTACCAATCCAATAATTTCATGAGGCAATGACATGATGAATGTCTTTGTAGAGAACATGTGATATAACATGGTAAAAGAACATACATACTCTGATACTCAATGTTTTTAAATGGAACACTGCAACAACATATACTATATTTTGTCTACATAACATATACAATGTTATTAGCATGTAATTAGCAAAGATTATTATTTGAGAACATGAGTAATGTTAGATAATGTGTTATTTCAGATAACATGCTTCAGAGATAGTATCTCTGTTTTCAATGTTTTTTTCATGTTATTAGTCATAACATCAATCAATGCTTCCAGTGAGTCTTACAGTATTAGATTCGAAGCTTCGAAGTAGCCCTCAAGGGCAGTCAGGCCAAGTGCCACTGCCACTTTTGATACAGACCTACCACTTTCCCCCTTCGAAGAAGGGGATAGGTTTGCTTCATTTTTATGTCATATATTTCACTCATAGTCAGCTGTCTAAAGGACACCATCAAGCAGCCAAGGGCATGAAGTTTGAATTCATATATCTGATAGCTTCATTTTTTAGGTACATATCATGACTCAAGACCCTCGACCCCCTTGTGCAGGCTGCGAGCCTCCTTCATGCCCCCCCTTCGAGCACTTCGAATGCAGCCCATGCCTGCTCGTGACCCTTGACCCCTTTGAAAAGGCTTCGTGCCTCATTCTGAACCCTTGACCCCTTTGAAAAGGCTTCATGCCTCAATCTGAGCCCTCAATCTGAGCTAGATAAGCATTGAGTCCCTGTCCTGCCCCCCTTCCTTCCCCTCTACCTAAGTCCTGGGTATGGGAAGTGACTGAGGACAGTCGAGATTTGAAGACCCCCTCAGATGTAGGGAGTGGGTACTCCCTGGTAGGGAATTGGATGATGGTAAAGAGTGGTTGAGGATTTTATTTTATTTTTCTAAGGGGCATGATCCCCATTTTGTACTTGGGACTGGGACTTAGTTGTGAGGCGAGTGGCTGATTAGTAAGCATGGTTCAGACTTGTTTTGAGTTGTATTAGTTACAAAACAACCACCATTGAGACTGGAGAGCACAGGCTGGTGAGACCAGCCTGTGGCAGTCTTTTCTCTTACTGCCCTTGAGAGTGAGGTCAGGACAGCTCTAGGGGAGTCCTAGAGTGGTGGGGATTGAGGAGTATTGTCAGGTTGTCCAGCTAAGTGTTTCAGTTTCTTTTCTTTTCATTTCCTCTACTAGTTCTCTTCTTCAGCAGGATCCCCTACAGGGTCTAGCTAGCCTTTAGATCCTATACCTAACCAATTACTAACTTTTCTCTTCAGCAGGCCATTTTGGGCAGAACTGCACTCTGGAACTTGTGTGCCATGAGTACATATGGCCAAACCTCTGCACCAATGTAAAAAACTATGTCAGGTCTTGCACCACATGTGGCCACAGCAAAACTCCCTGTCATTGCCCCTATGGCTTGCTTAAGCAACTCCCTGTTCCCAAAAGGCCATGGAATTCCATTTCTATGGACTTTATCAAACATCTCCCCACCTCTGATGGCTTCTCCACCATCCTTGTTGTTGTCAACTGCCTTTCTAAGCAAGCAGTATATCTGCTGACCCATGACACCATCACCTCTGCCAAGCTGGCTAAGCTCTTCCTCACCCACATTTTCTCTAAGCACAGTGTACCCACTCATGTCACCTCTGACAGAGGTCCCGAGTTCATGTCACACTTCTTCCACTTGTTAGGTAAGGCCCTAAGTATGTGCCTTCACTTCACTTCAGGTTACCACCCTGAAGGCAATGGCCAAACCAAGTGCATGGACCAGACCCTTGAGCAGTATCTTCAGGTATACTGTAACTACCAACAAGATAACTGGGCCGAGCTTTTGCTACTAGCAGAGTTCACCTTCAATAATGCACCTAGTGCCACCACTGGTGTCTTGCCCTTCTTCGCAAATAAGGGCTACCATCCTAACCTATCAGTCACTACTGACCATGACCTCACCTCTCTGAAAGCCCATGACTATGTTATGGAGCTCTCTGCCCTCCATGATTTCCTCCAAGCTGAAATGGCTGCCACCCAGGACCACTACCAGGAGCCTGCCAATGCTAAGCACCTTCTGCCACCAAAATTTGATGTCAGTGACCAAGCCTATGTCAAGGCCAAGTATTTCCATTCCACCCACCCTTCGGCCAAGCTTGCCAAAAAGTACTTAGGTCCCTTTGACATCATCACCCGACCTGGCACTCATTCAGTCACTCTAAAACTGCCCAACAGTATGTGCTCTGTCCATCTGGTGTTCCATGTGTCCCAACTTGAGTCTGCAGTGGCCAACCCCTTCCCAAGTCAGCACCAACCCCCACCTCTTCCAGTTGAAGTTGAAGGTGACCTTGAGTATGAGGTGTTGGAAGTTGAAGATAGATTGCTGCTGCTGTATTTGGTCCACTGGGCCAGATATGAGGGTACTGATGATGAAACCTCATGGCTGCTAGCCACTGAGCTCAAAAATGCCTCCGAAATCATGGCTTCTTTTCACAGCCACTACCCTAATAAACCTGGCCTGTATGCTGCTCTGGCATAGCCTCCACTTTGCTTCACCGACCTTTTTCTCCTGTCTTTCCCTTTTGTTTTAAGTAGATTTTCTGTTTTTTGTTTAGATAGGCTACCGCCGCCACAGCCCACAGCCACCGCCTCAGCCTCTGACCACTCTTCACCACTTTCCACCGATCCCCACTCCAAAGGCCACTAATGCCTGTCCATTGTTGACCTTTTCCACTGCAGACCCCAATCACTACGAAGACATCATCCCCAGGTCATGCTGGCTACCAATGGCATCACTAAGGCAACCCACATTGCACAGCTCCACAGTTAGTAAGGCATTTACTATCATGGCCTTCAAGGGTTCAGGCCCTAAGGGGGGGATACTGTCATGACCGTGCCTCACTGGTGATTTTCCCACACCTCTGCACCTCCTCTGATACCTCTGCCCACCACTCCAACACCCTCCAACCCATTTCCACTCAGGTCCGATGCTTACTAAGCCCACAGATCTCTCTGCCACAGCACATGAACATTCTCCACTGTTGGCCCCTGTCAGGACTTGCACATGACTGCTCTCAGTCTATATTGGGTCGACCCCCTGTGGGTCATGTGATCATCTGGTTGTCATAGGGGGCATTAACCTTTTGGGATCACCAGGCTGGGGAGGTGTGCTTTGTCCTCCACACCATATGGCACTTCAAAGGGTTGAGCAGCTTTTTAGGGTTTTGGTCTGGCTTCTGATTGGCTGTGGTGAGTGCTCCATTTTAGCCTTGTCTGCTCATAGATATACTCTTCGTCCCATCCCTGTCCTCTGCTGTTCATACTTACATTCCACCTGAAGTTTTCTGACACTTCTGTTCCTTGAAGTTTTATCTACCTCCATATGTTAATTCCAACATCCTGCTACTGTACTGCCCCAGTGCTGCTGTAGCATATAAATACTTGTACAGTACACCGTTGTTTCTTCAGTACAAATATCAACATAAGTTCCCCACTCCGAGTTCCCATCTTCTGTCTCTAAGCCCTTCTGATCATCTGGTACTTTGCCCACCTCTGAAATACAAGGGCTGAGCTTGTACAAGGGGGCAGTGCATGAGCTGAACCCAAAGCCCTCCTCTGACCCTCCACTCTGCTCATTGGAGACTGACTGGCCCCTTTCCACCCAACTCTGCTCCACTCTGCCAGTCAGAGTTCTGTCAGAACCCTTCAGAGGCCCACAACTCACCTCCTGCCTTTCGGACTACTGTCGGAGTTTCAATCTCCGACATCGGTCGATTTTCTAGTACCCTTTCGGGATATTAGCCCCTGAGTAGACTTGGGATGGTACCAAACTTGACATGGACAAGCAAACTCTGCAAATTTTGTAGAAGTTTATTGTGAGTTTTCTGAGCCAAACCAAAGCCATAATTGAACTCAGTGATGTAGAATATGCCTGAAAACACACTTTTTGAGTTATTCCCATGGGGTTTTTGGCCTGCCAAAATTTTTTGAGAGTTTGAACAAGTTTCAATGCCCGTTTTAGGCAAAGATGATGAGGAATTTTTCTATCTACTGATTGAGTACAGACTCAATAGCCATCATGGCACTTTGTGATACCTGGCAGTGTTGCTTCTGCTTCCACACAGCCCATTCAGCCACCTTACCAGTAAGTCCCAACTGGTATGCACTCATGAACCAATATGAGTGATTGATGAAGTGATGGATGACATCTGTGGGGCATGAATTTAAGATGTCAACTGCTGTCTGCTTTGCTGTTTCAAAGTTTGTCTTTGTGACCTGTTGGTAGTGGTACTTGCACCAACCCCAGTACTTTACCAATTGTAAGAGATGTTTTAGAATAAAGAACCCTAATTAGACACACCCACTTACCATTTCTATGGGATTAAGTTCACAATGGAATTTTGGGAGGAAGATACACTCATGACCAGCACCTTTAATCAGTTCTTCAAGCATGGAGACCTGATCTCAGAAATCATCCTGCTGGCTAAGAAGTCTTGCCATGTGGCAGCCAGTGCTCTCGAATGGGCAGACTGGAGAGCATTTGGTCTGTAAACCCTGAATATCAAATCCACACTCCTCCAATATTGACTGAAGACCATGTGGTTTGCCATCAAGCATTGTCATCTTCTGAGGGCAACCACATTTTGATGGATCAGGGTTTGATTGTGGGATTACTGTATCATGCTGTTTCCATTGCTTTCCACCATCACCTTTATTCATGTCAAATGCCCAAAGAGCATCAGGTGGCAGTGATGCATGTGCTGATGAATTATCAAAGATAAACAAGGCCACACATTCTGGCCTGTGCACCTTCTCGTGGATCTGAATTGTGGCTTTAACCTGTTCAAGCAGGTTAATGTGAGTCCACTAAGCATCACCATTTGCACCAGGATATATTATCCTCCATGCATCTTCACCATCTGGTGATATAAGCCTACCAGGCTCCTCTGATGTGATGAAGTCAGATACATGAATGACATGCCCTGGGCCCTTTTTGCACAATACTTGTTCATTTTCGTGCAGCCTTTAATATTTGTATGATTCAATGAGCTTACCAGAGTGACCCAGCAATGTATTGAACATCTAACTTACCATGCAGAATTAGACTCATCATTTGCATGAAAACAACATTCATCATGGAAGTATGTGATGATCCTTTGCTCTCCAGGCTTTAGGTTAGGCTCAACTTGAGTGAGCTCTGGCCCCTCAAAGTGGACCATCCAACATTCATATTCTGCCATCTGTGGTAGGAATAATTCTGTTCAATATTTGACAACATCTTCACATTCATGGCCATCCATATAAACTCCCTTCTGAATCCTTGTTTGATGCCAACCTAGCTTGATAAGCCATCAATGTGCAGTCCACTCGAAAATAGTGGTGTGAACTGCACTCTGTAATCTTCATGGTGTCACTTTCCCTGTTGGTAAGTTTGAGAGTCAAGCATGACAATGACTCTGCACAGATTCATCATGGAGATACAAGCAAGCATTCCTCCCTCCACCTCTTGTTTCATGGGGCAGCTGCTCAAATATTTGGTAATGGCAAGCAAGTGCATGGATGTGGCAGGAAAAGCCAGTTCCCTTGCCATCTCACCACTGTCTTGCAATCTCCAAACTTGCACCAATTTGACTCACTCCTTTTAACCAGAGAGTTGCAAAATTGGACAGAATAAGGAGTTGGTGGACTTGCAACAAGGGTAAGGTTTTGGAGTGTTTCTTTAAATCAGCTTTAATCTGATCATGAAGTTCAACCCAATTCCAAGTGGGAGTTCCACTCCCAGGTTTCATTGTCACCTCAAGCTCCTCTTCCCAGTCCTCTGCACCAGAATCTTCCCTCTCTGACACTCCATCATCCACCTCTTTCCATGGCTCTAGGTCAGTACCTGTTTCAGCCTCTGGGGTGGATGCAGGCATCCCATCTGTTTGTGGGGACATTTCCATACTGTCTGCTGACTCAGAACTCATGGACAGCATGGAAGAAGTGTGAGCCCATGGGATAACAGAGCCATGGTGTGGCAGCAGATGCACATCCACTGAGAAGCCACCATGCTGGTCCAATATGCCACTTGTACACAACTCAGATGTCATGGGCTCAGCTGCAGTGACAGTGGTAGGCTGAGTATTGTTGCTTCCAAAGCCAAATGAGCTGAGTCAAGTTTGGCCCTTCCACTGCTTCTTGTACCAGTACTGAGTGCATTCTGATTTACTCATGATGTCTGGCCCTTTAACATATGTAGGTTTTTGGGCATGCTACTTACAAATGTGAGTCTGTAATGATGCCTTGATTAACCACCAAATGGTAAAGACTCACATTTATGCTTCATAGTTTGTTTCCCACACTGGCACAGCCACTCTGGAAGCCAGTCCACACCTTCATCATCTTCCTTTGCAGCCATCTCAGCAAGTCTCCATCCAAACTCTGCATCATCCAGATGCTCTATCTCTCCTGCCATGTCAACATCCAACTCTTCTGTGGTCCCACCATCATATTCCCACCCAAAATCCAGCTTCAAGCCAGACATCTCAGTTTTTCCTCAAATTTCCAGTTCACTGTCATCAGTTCCCACCCTTCTCAATGTGATTTTAGAACTGTCTGTGGCTGCTGAAGCCTGTCAACCTTGCTGGAGACCTGAAATATTCTTTGGCCTTTTCTTGGGATGGCCACTAGCCATGGTAGGTTGTCATCAGCAAATGCAATTTTTCAGTGTGCTTACTGGAGACTTTGGGATCTTACTGTCACAGGATCATATCCAGCTCAACAAAAGCAGTCCATTCCACATTTTGTCATATTTTTAGCTATTTTTTTGTGGATACTGCCAAATTTCAGGACCCATCAAAGTTGAAAGTGACTGTTTTGGAAAATTGGCCCATGTAAATGTCAACTTTAGATCATATATAGTCTATCTAAACCATTTGAAAGCAATGACAATAGTTGTTGGAAGCTAGAAAACTCATCCTGAAAATTTACAGGTTTTGCTTGTCCATGACTGTGGCCTGTTCAACTTCCATGGCCACCTCCATCTCACTGACTCAGGTTAAACCCTGCTGAGTAGCAGTCTCACATGCATCCCTAATTTCATGTGCATGCAAGTCATCTGCCTGCTTCTGTGCTGGGGTGTGTTGCTTATTCTGTGAGTTGAGTATAATGTGCCCTGGGTGTAGGTTAGCCTTTACTTGTTGTGGATGACTACCACCAGAAAAATCATTGGTGGACATTGTGATTGCTGGGCAACTGGGTCACCTGAGTGCCAAGTGAGAGACAGAGATGATGAAAGGTAAGTTTGAACCTGTCCATTTTATTCACACATGTGTTAAATTCATCAGCAAACCCCCCCCCCTCTATACAGGTCTGTACAGACCACAGACCCACAGACAGGTCCCCCCCTGTACAGACCTGTACAGACCTACCCCAGATTGTTTCAGTACTACAGATTCTCACCACTCACATACTGTACATAGCAAAAAGTCTGGCATCAATCAGTGGAGAAATGGGGAGGATACCAGTGCTCAACATGTGAGACAGCAAGCATAGGTAGTGTTGTGCTGGGCCCAGCCTCAAGCCCTGAGCCGAGCTGAGCTGTGGGGATGGCCTGTGGGGGCTCATGGCCCAGCCTGACTCTTTGTAAAGCCATGAGCCATGGCTTTGTGGCTGTGCCACATGGTGGTTACTGGATAAGTATACAATGGTAAACTACTGTTAGACACATCTTCCTACCCCAGCCCTCCCCGGTGTAAAGTAGAATTCCTTAGTAGTCACTCAGTAGGACCCAGAGTACTATAAAAATTGTATGTACATGCATAATTGCCAGTCCATATGTATTGAATGCTCTGTGATCACAGTTCATTGGGGAGTGTCAAATTTTGTATGTAGAAACAGAAGAAAGGAATTTACAGAGATCAGACGTTGTGATTTAAGCTAAGGATGATAACAAGGTATGGGTGAAAACCCCAAAGGGTTTCCTGGCCTGGAGGAGGCACTGTACCTAGGGCAAAGAGTGAGTTGTGTCCTGTGTGTGAAAGAAGCTCCAGCGATGCAAATGGTGAAGCTTGTGGCCCTCTTAGGAGGAGGTGGTTGCTTACTGGCACTATGATTTTAGTGTACTGGCAGCATGGTGTATCTCGTGAAATGTTCCAGGAGTGCTGGTGTGTCATTGAGGTATGGGGCCAAAATCATTGTGTGGTGTCATAAATAGATTGTGAACAAATCTCCTGCCCATCTCCCTATTGTTTTGACTACATCGAAGGGAATTCCTCATAGGAGATAATGCAATGTTCCTCTGATCCTCAGGCTGTGGCCTTTGAAGTTGGGGAGGTTGTGTGCTGTCATCAGCGATGCGATGCATTTGACAACTTCTGATCTTGATAAAGGTCTGAGACCTGATGTGGGGTGTTTCCACATGAATAGATGTGCACTAGGGTCCACCAGGTTCATGTGGAGGTGTCGTTCAAGAGCTCCAATGGGGTTTGAGATGCCTTCTAACAGTGCACACTGTGCGTCCTCTCCAGACGGGGATGTTTTGGTCCATGGTATGCAGAATTTGGTTACTGGGAGCCCATTGAGGTCATGATGGTGAGTTACATGGGCACGAGTAATATGCTTCATGGGGTCAAGATGTTTGATCGACTGTACTGTGAACTCACCCAGATGACCAATGCAGTAGAAAACTATGGCTAAACAGGCAAAAATCGCTGTGTCTTTGTGGCTTTCTGGGTTCAATAGGGAATGGATGAGTTCAAGAGTGTCTATGTGGAATGGTTCATGGAGAAGTCTCTTGGAGGAGGCAGGGGCTAAGCATGACGTGCCTTCCAAGATTGCTCTCAGCTCCTCTGTGTTGATTTGCCAGGGGAGTCTGTGCAGGAGGTGCCAGGCTCATAGCCCAGCGGCGAAGTTTGCTAAAGCTGAGCCAGAGTAGGAACCTGCACAGCTAGATAGAAAAGTGAGTAGCATATCAGCTCTGATGGGGGCTCGTTGGTGTTCCACAATGTTGTGCATGTCACAGAATACATGGTAGGCGAGGAGTCCCACACCATATGTTTCCTTGGTTTTTTCAGCCCAGGATGCACCTAAGACTTCGAGAATGCGGTTGAGTTGGTCTTCTGTGATCACATGCATCTCAATGTCCCTGGTGCTGTGAGCAACTCATGGTTGGAAGATGGGATCCACAGCCTAAGCCATTCTCTTGCAAGGCAGTGGGGGCATAAGGGGGATGGGCAGGGTGTTAAACCTGGGCAGTATGGTCGAGGGGGTACTGGTGCTACTTGGGGGGTGGGAGTTGGCAGGGGGGCATTGAAACAGCGATGGGGTTCAGAGATGATCCCCATACCGTGTTTGGTGGATGTAATCGTCTTCGAGGGCTGCTTCTGCTTGTCTGTTCTCTGGCTCTGTGAGAGGGATGCCAAAGTTGTCAATGATTTTGGCTGCTGCTCTTGGGTAGATTCCCCCTCTCCTGAGCCATAGCTCAGTGGGGGTACGGAGTGCTGAGGCGTCGATGACAAAGTTCTGTACCTGGCTAGGGATAGTGATTGGAGGGAGCATAAGGCTGGGGGGGCCATACTTTCCTCTGGAGGGGTCATCTGCTGGGTTGTCACCACTAGTGATGTATCTGGTGTGAATTTGTATGATGCAAGGGGAGTGAGCAACAAGGGAATGAATTCATTTGAACACTTTGTTGACTTCTGTGTTCCAGTGTCATCCATTATGCCAGCCTTCAACAATTCCTGAGTTGTCACAGAATGCAATGATTGACTTGGGTGATTTGATGACATTGTCAATTGTGCAGACAAGAAGCTCAAGGGTGATGGCTTCAGCCCAGCCAATGTCTCTGATGGCATTGCGGGAGTGATGCCAGCCTGGGATGAGTCTCCAGGCCCACCATTTCTTGCCAATAGTAATTCCAATTCCAATTTCAGAGCTAGCATTGGAGAAGGCTCCAATGTCAATGAAGCATTGGGGGGGGGGGAGGATGGGTCATTGTACACTGCCCAACTGGAGTTTGTCAGTCCACCAGTCTAGGTCGTTGGCTATTCTATTGTCAGCTCTGTGGGGCATGAGTGGCTTTGGGGAGCTCATTTTTAGCATGGCTTCGAAGCCAGTCAGGTATGCTCTGCCACAAGGCAACACTGCTGATGTGTGGAGTAACTTCCCATACAGTTCTTTGACATGCGTGTGTTGTTTGTGCCATGCATGTATGGCTTTTAGGTACTTCATCACTTTGGATGGGCTAAGTGAAACTCTGTACTCCTTTAAGTCCCATAGGAAACCTATGTATGTGGCAGCCTGGCTAAACAGTTGGTCTTTTGAGTGTTCCCATGGGATGCTGAGGGACTCCAAAATGGTGTCTATGTCTTCGAAACTGTATGAGAACTTTCGGTTGTGGGCCGATCTGGGTGATGCTGATGTCAGGTTTTTGATTGGCTGAGAGCAATTTTCATTGAATTCATTGGTCATGCCATCATCCCACATTCTTCCTTGATACCATATTCATGCCCCTAGTTGTTGGGGTTCTGCTGGGGAGATTTCCAAGTGCCAAGATTGTCTTGAAATGTTGTAAGCTTCCAAGTACTCTACCCTGATATGGACGAAGATGTGGTCATCGACCCACTTATCTAACGGTCTGATGCCATGGTGTCTTATTATCTCCATGCCTGTGTCTGCCATGTGTCCATAAATGCCTGTCGAGGGGGTGGCTCTGAAAGTGACACATGTGTCAATGCAGCCAAGAGTTTTGGAAAGTTTAACTACTGCTGCTGCCCACTGAGAGGGGTGGAGAGGTATAGTGCAGTAAGCTTCTGCTACATCTCTCGTTGTGATCTCAGACCTGGGTGGCAGTTGTGCTAGCAGTAGGTAGACTATGGAGAATTTTCCCCACATCGTTGGGAAGTCCTGTGCAAGGATATTGTTTACTGAAGGGTTCAGGGTGTGGGGGTTTGTGATGTGTGGGAAGGAAAAGTTCTGTATTAGCCGGAATTTTCCCAGTGTAGGGAGTGAGTACTCCCCACTATGATATTTCTTTTATTTTATAGCTTTTACTTTTACTTTTACTTTACTATTTTTACTTTCTTTTCTTTGTTTTTGTTCTTTTACTTTAGACTTTACTTAGCTTTGAGAGTAGACATGTGATGTGGCTTAAGTAAGCCTGCACACACTTACTCTCCACTGTAACTACTTACAAAAAAATAACAACAAAGTACCAAGTTACGAGTTCGAGTTTGAGTTCAAGAAGGCTGTGTGCAGCCTTCTTCTGTGTCTAGACAGTCTCAGACAGCATCAGACATTCCCCAGACAGCATCTCTCCCCAGGCTTTAGAAGCCCCTTTGGAAGTACTCCCTCCTCTCAGATCTCATCACTCCCCACCAGCAGTTTCTTATTCTGATTCTTCACCGGTTGATCTGGCTTTGGGATGATCGACAAGGGGGAAGATTGGAATGGGCCAAGTATGTTTTCTATTGTTTCGAGAGTGAAGGGGCCGAGGTAGCATCCCTTGCTGATTTCTTTGAGTGTAATCCTACTGAATTCCTCGTGATAAATGGTAATCGAGTCTCTGTTAGGGGGGGATTGTACATGTGAGATCTGTGGAAAATTTACAGTGAAACCCCATCGCAAGCCCTCCAGGATTCTACTAAAATGCTGTAGTATTGTTAGATGATGGAGCTCTTTCTCCCAGGCATTGGCTCTGTATGGGGTTGTTGGGTTAAGCTTCCTGTGTGCAACTGCACTTTTGGGCTCCATGTGAAGAGAGGCCACATCCGGAGCATATGTGCCTGATGTCGTGGTGGTCAGAGCAGCCTTCTTCTCTTTGCCACCTGGCACAGATGCGATGTCTGTCTTTGGTGAACAAAGCTTTGTGTACCCTTTCTGTGAACATGTCATGCTTGTTGTCCCAGGTTCTCATGGCTCTGCAGTCAATGACAAGGTGTCAGTGTCTGCCAAGGCAGACCACACAAGCTGGGAGTGGGCTGTTGAAAGATGTGGGGGGCCGGGTAGAGCATTCCGAAAGGAATGCTGTCTTTTGTGGTCTGTGTGGTCTGCATAGTGGGATGTTTGCAGGGGGGAGAGTGGGTGTTTCGAGCTGCTGGGGTATCTCGTGTGATTGAGTGAGTTGGCTGCTTGGGCCATGATGGCTGCATAGCATTCACTGACCTGCATAGGGTTGACCAAAGGCATGGCCGAGTGGGTTATGCAGGGGGGGGAGCAAGTGTTATGTTAGCATGGGATTGATCAGCAGATGTGATGCCAGGTGGGTTTGATATGATCAATGGACATGATGCTGGGTGGGGTTAGTGTGATCAATGGATGTTATGCTGGGTGGGTGAAGGAGATGGAAAAGAAATTGTATTATTATTATTATTATTATTGGATGGTGGTGACAGGAAAAGATTTGATTCATTAGTTTATGATGATATGGGCAAGGAGGGAAGGGGGGGTCTGACCTGTCTGAGGCTGTTCAGGTGCATGTGGCACTCTCTCACCAAGAGTTCTTTGCAAGCATCCTTGAGGACTCCTTCATTTAACTTCACTAGGGAGAAACCTTGTGCTGTCCCGATGGCACGGTGCCATCTTTGTCACTGTTGACTCTGATAGAGGAGTAGTGTGTGTTTTAGATGGTTGTGGGGAGAGTGACGCCAGGGGTGTTCTTCTAGCACTGTCCAGAATTTGATGTGCATGTCAACCCTGTCTTTCTGCCAATCATGTTCTCTCATGGCACTCATGAGGCATACTGCTGCTTTGTTGAATTGTTCCCAAGTGAGGTCTTTGTCTTTGATGATGGCTGACTTGTCTCTTGATGCAGGGACCCAGACATGCTGCCCATTGTCTGCTTTGAGCAGGGTGAGGTCCTCATCATCAATCAAGGTGTTGAAAGACTCCACTTCTGCTAAACCAACATTGGTAAAGAAATATAGTTCGCAGTACTCACCTTTTTTTAGTTTGTGAGTAGGATATGGAGCAGGGATGTTGACTGGTCCAGACAGGACCTTGACATCTGGTATGGGAGCATACTTGGCCTTATTCTTCTTGTGCTCCTCTGCAATCCTTGCCTCTTCTTCATCTCATAGGCAGCACTGACATTGAGCTAGCTCTTCTGCTGCCTGCTCAGCTAAGTCTTGAGCCATTTGGGCATCTTTGTCTTGTTGGAATGTGAATCCACACTCTAGGCTAGTAAGGGATGGCTGGGTGGCCTAGTGGTAAGGCACCCCAGCGCTAGTGGGAAGACCCAGGTTTGATCCCTGGTCTGGCCAGTATTTTCAGTCCAAAATGTCTCTGCACATGTTCCACCTCTGGATGTCTTTGGCCTTCTGGATGTCCCAGAGGGTCCCTAGAATTCTTGACACTTGTTCATCATCAACCACATTGTTGGTCAGTTGTAAGCAGGTGTTACGCCTCGACCTGGCACCTTCTATTTCCGGGTTAGAGCTCTGGCTATGCGCCTTCGGTCCTGCCACCTTTGTCATCATCGGATGTTCGGTTGTCGCATTCCTCATTGGAATGCGTGTTATACTCAAGCATCGGCCATCTGGCCTTTATCTCTGGTAACCGGCCTCTAGTCCGTTACCCAGTCTCTCCTTGCACGGGTGTAACCCCGTTGCTGTCTTTGGTCATCAACTGCTCCCTTCAACAGGGCCCAAGACCCGTTCTTGTTGTGCCTGAGTCCCGTTTCTCTTCATTGACTCATCTTTGCCCGGTGCCCATTGTAATATAGCTGCGCATTACTGCGCATTGTTGCCTTTCCATCGCGAGCCCACTTCATGTACTCGCCCTCATTGATTCCCTGACACGACTACGATAGCTGCCCACCTTTAGTGGGCTGTGGACATTGTTTCCTTTGGGCCTCAGGCCCGCTACAGTATGGTATATAGAAGGATACGATACCGCTGTGGCTCTTTAGCTTTTTGCTACCTTGCAACACGTCCCATTTATTTCCATTCTTTGGAAATACGAGTGACGATGTCCAAGGGTGCTCAAAGTCTCTATGCATCAAGGTACTCGGCTTCGTCACTACAAAACGCTGTTCCAAAAAACGTTACTATCAACAAAGCCTCGTCCTTGCCACTTCCGTTCCTATACCTTTATTAGGTACTTCGAGGAACACGCGGCATAACAAAAGCGAAAAGCTCTAGTCGCAGCTGTGACCATTCTTTGGACACAATGCCTGCTATCTCAACAATCGCGTCCCTAAATGGTCTGGCTATTCTTTAGCCTGAAAAACTTGAACAAATTCGAAAGACATGTCAAACCATCCTTCCACCTTTTCCACTGCGCCGTATCCTCTGCCCACAGTGTCATCAAGACCACCACCACCACCTCCTCCCGAGTCTGGTATCTGGTCTTTAAACAAAGGCAAACATCGCACTGCTCCACAACCTTTACCCCACAAATACACTTCTTGAAAACCTACCGGAAGTGAATTTGAATGACGGTACCCTGATCAACCCTGGTCCCTAACTCCACCATCCTCCCTTCACAACCCAGCCCTTTTGGGAGCTTACCGAGAAAACAACCTGGAGTCAGAGACTGATAATGAACCGCTAACCCTTGATGACAAATCCGACCTAGGATCTGTTGTTGGAGACACCCACGTTCCAGACATTGACAAAGAAAATCTCATTTACATCATGTCTCACGCTACCGAAAGTCTAAACCTTGGATCTGGATCTGGATCTGGGCAGGAAGCTGCGAAGCCCTCTACCAGTCTGGTCCTGCTTTTCAATCGAGAACCAACCGCTAAGGAGATCGAAGAGATTCACACTAGGTTCGCTGCCGCCACCTTGGCAAAGGACAACACCGAAAGGCCTAATGGAGGCCAAGAATTTAATCTCAACAAACCCCATGTCTATAACAGCAACCACAATCTCTTCTTTACCTGGATCACGCAGGTTAAAGGGTATTTCCAAATCAACCAACACATATATTCCACCGATCACCTCCAAATTGGGTTAACACTTTCCTTCATGATGGAAGGTTCTGCCGTGGCCTTCGCCGAAGTATACATCAATGAACACGATCATAGCGGACGAATGTGTTACAGGGACAGCTGGGAGGAATTTGAAGCCAAACTTCATGGAACTTTCATTTCCAGAAATCTGGAACACAAAGCACAAATCGAACTCATAACACTGTCACAGGGAAACGACCCCTTTGAAACCTACATCTCCCGCTTCCTCTCCATTTTCAATCGTACCGGATATAACGATGATAACTTCAATGGTTCCATCTTCTTCGGACAAGGTTTGAAAAAGGAAATATGCGACTGGGTCCTTGACCATAAGGAACCGACTATGGTTTCCGAATGGATCGCCTATGCCGGACAAGCCGTCAGCAAGATCAAGCAGAAACGAACGCTCAACAGAAGGAAGGCCAGCGAAGCCCATTCCCGCTATCACTTCCCGTCTCGACCCTCGAGAGATCCTAATGCTATGGACATTGACAAGAGACGTCCAGGAGATAAGGGAAGGTGGAGCCACATCCGGTTGGTATGATGCTATAACTGTGCCGAAGAAGGCCATTTCAGCAAGGATTGTCCGAAACCCAAAAGGAAGAAGGACGTTAAGGAAATAGATGCAGAAGAGGAGAATTCTAAGGAGGACTTGAAAAATTCCAAAGAAAAGGGTTTTTAAAGGGGTGTTCTGAATTTTCCTCGTACAGTTCGCCTGACTCTAAAAATGTTTTGAGTGCCTGAGTTTCCCGTAATGGTATCACAGATGAATCTGAAATGTGTGCCCAATCCATCTACAGAACTTTGGAGCTTCTCAACTACGACAAAACGAGGATACCAGCCACGATCAACAGTGGCACCGAAGTAAACCTTATAGGAGCCCGGCTGGTCGCTAAATTAAAACTGAAGACCTACCCAGTCAAATGGACATGGGATATTACCGCCTTCGATGGACATGTACGATACACTGTACGAAAGAAGGTCTTTTTAAAGTGCTGAAATGTCGTCAAACTGGTTCACGAGTTTCAAGTACTCTGTTACGTCGGCCGGATGGAAAAGGACCACTTAATCCTAGGAATGCCATGGCTCAAAAGGGAAATGCCAGTCGTAAACTGGCGAACACATAGGGTGGTTAGTTGGGGTGGTTCCCCAAACAAGCAACCACCGAAGAAGAAAGATGATAAACATGAGGACAAGATTGCCTCTGTGAATCGCACCACCATCTCGACCCAACTAGATGTCAACGCTGGACCTCACGAAATCCCTGACCTTCCCCCAGAATACACCAACTTTGCTGAAGTCTTTTCCGAAACTGACGTCCTGCTACCCCACTTCCGGAAGGGGTTAGATCACGAAATAAAGACAAAGGAGGAATTTCGGAAGGACAATAAGGCACTCATGAAGAAGGCTACCCTGTATCCAATGTCGCCCAATGAATGAAAAACTCTCGATGAGTTCATTGACGAAAACCTACAGTGTGGCAAAATCGTACCTTCAGACTCACCAGTCTCCATGCCAGTGTTTTTCGTGGCAAAAAAGGACAGCTCGAAACGACTGGTACAGGACTACCAGTACCTAAACTCCCACACCATCCACGACTCATATCCTCTGCCAAACATCCCGCAAATGGTGGATGAGTTATGCAAGTCCAAATATTTTGCCAAGTTCGATGTACAATGGGGGTTCACCAACATAAGGGTAAAACCAGAGGACCAGTGAAAAGCCGCGTTTCTTACGCCACGAGGCCTTTTCGAACCAACGGTAATGTTCTTTGGCCAGTGTAACTCACCGCCTACTTTCCAGCGGTTTATGGACACCACGTTTGCCGACCAGCTTCACAAATGACAACAGTGTGGCTATATGGACGATGTCGTAGTCCATGCCAAGACCATTCCAGAACTACGTCGATACGTTAGGGAGTTCCTCGAAATATGTCAAAGGGAACATCTATGCCTTAAAATCGCCAAGTGCATCTTCGAAGCAGAAGAGATCGAGTTCCTGGGGATGAAGATTTCAAAAGGGAACATTCAGACTGTGTCGGTCAAAACAGATGCTGTCGAAAGCTGGCCGACTCCTCATAACCTGTGGGACGTAAGGTCCTTTTTAGGCTTTTGTAATTTTTACCGCAGGTTCATCCCATCCTTTCCGCAACTGGCAAGACCGCTCCACAACTTGTCCAAAAAGAACACCTGATGGCGCTGGGGTGGCGAAGAACACGGTGCCTTTGCCAAGATTAAAGAGTTGTTATGCTCAGCACACGTATTGCAAATCCCGGACCATCACAAACCGTTCACTCTCTTTACCGATGCCTCCAAGGTCAGAACCAGCGCTGTGTTGGCACAAAAGGGACCCGATGATGAGTGGCACCCATGCCATTTCCTATCGGAATCGTTGAAAGGAGCTGAACAACGATACCAAGTCTTCGACCTCGAAATGCTCACTGCCATATGCGCATTAGACGCCTTCCGCCACTACCTGATTTCACCGACCACCCCAACAATAGTTTTTATGGATCACAAAAACTTGACGTACTGGCGACATCCTCAAAAGCTTACCCCACAACAGGCAAGATGGCTTGACACTCTACAAGGATATTTGATTGTCTTTTCGCACACACCCGGAAAACTCATGGGCGCTCCCGACGCCCTGTCCTGACGACCCAACTATGGGGAGGAACCCGCCGTCACAGCTGCAGCTCTTCCTGACACCATGTGGCTTGACAGGGGGGTGAACTCCGAGTTTTCCAACACCGTCCAACCCGAACAAAGCAATAATGCCACCATGACCTCAGATCGACGCCACATGACGGATGAGAAAAAGGTTGATCACGGTCGAAAGGGAGTTTATCTAATATCTCAGGAGGTATACGATCGCACCACAAGCGAAACGCCAAAAGACGATATGCTCTCTGAGGAAAACCCCAAAATACAAAAGGCACCAGATGGAACGAAGCGGTATAAACAACGACTCTATGTACCCCCGAAAACTAGGAAGCAATGCCTACACGACTACCACGACCACCCCGCCGCCAGACATCCAGGAGTAAAGGCAATGTCTAAAAAGATGAATAAGGAGGTTTGGTGGCCCGGAATGTGGAAGTCCATTCGCGACTACGTCAAAGGATGCCCAATATGCCAGGCAAACAAGGTTATTACTCACCCAGTCACACAGCCTGTCACCCCAAACGACACGCCCAAAAACCCACTCCCGTTCCAACAAATATCAATGGATTTCATCACTGATCTACCCGAGTCAGAAGGATACGACTCGATTCTAACGGTTGTAGACCAAGGGCTTACCACTGCAAGCATTTCACAATGTTTCTTCAGAAAACATGCTGAAAAAAGGGAGGGAAGAGATACTCTTTTATTTTAGATGTTTGGAAAGAAACAATGCTGAAAAATGTTTTATTTTCTTCCAGGAAACATGAATTGATGCTAATGCCAATTAGTGTAGAAGCTAATGGGCATTACCATTAATCTGTATTTCTGCACAGAGAAGATAAAGTTATATTTGCATTTTTTGTGACAAATTATCTGAAATAAAAGAGTATCTCTTTCCTTCATTTTTTCAGTATGTTTTCTGAAGAAAAATTGTGAAATGCCTGCAGTGTACCAAGGCAGCGGTGTTCGTACCAACCAACAAAACCATGGACTCCATGGGACTAGCCCGTCTGTTCCAACAATACATCTATCAACAGTATGGACTCCCAGAGGCAGTGATTTCTGATTGAGGTCCACAGTTTGCATCGGTGTTTACAAAGGAGCTGTACAAATCACTGGGAATTCGAACCAAACTCTCCTCCGCATATCACCCGCAGACAAATGGAGAAAGTGAACGAGTCAATCAAGAACTCGAAACGTACCTATGCTGTTACTGTGTGGAACTGCCCAACTTGTGGGCACGAAAACTACCGGATGCCAAATTTGCCCATAACTCCCGAGTCCATTCTGTACATGGGCAAACTCCATTTTCGCTGCTCTACAGCTGCAACCCCTCTCCATACCCGGCGACACCCCCCACTGCTGCGCCATCAGTGGACGACAGGCTCCAGTCCCTAGCGATCAATCGCGACATTGCCCAGCTTAGCCATAAACAAGCACAGGACATGATGAGATCCAGATCAAAAGGGGCGTACGTCGAACCAAAGAAGGGTGACCAAGTATGGTTAGACTCCGGGAACTTACAGACTCAGGGTCAGTCCTCGAAAATAGAACCAAGACGCCTTGGGCCCTTCCCGGTGATTGAGGTAATTTCGCCCGTGGCCGTTAAACTGGGTCTCCCACCCACTTGGAAAGTGCACCCGGTTTTCCACATGTCTCGGATCCACCCGTTCACCGAAACTGCCGAATACGGCAGTGCGCCTCCACCCCCACTTCTGGATTTGGTTGACGACAAGGTAGAATGGGAAGTGGAGATGATACTCAACCACAGGAGCAAGGGGCGCAGAAAGGGCCGCGAGTACCTTGTTAAGTGGGTTGGTTTCCCTCATTCCTCTAATATGTGGGAGCCAGAAGAGAATATAAAGGAGCATGCCGAGGAAGTGCTTGAACAATACAAACTCGCTTGTCGCCTCAACTAAATGGCAAGCCCCTGCTCCGTAAATACTGAAAACCCCGGCTCCGACTACTTTGACTATGACGACTCTATGCTCGCCTCCTGCCTCGCCGATGACTACATGGAGGTCTCCACACCCTCTCCCACACACTCCCCCTCCGGTTCATTTCCCCTCCCATGCGAATTACTTAGCCGCCCATTCTCCAGAGCTCCATCATCCACGGACAACGAGACTTCCACATCATGTGAACCCGTTTCTAACACCTCAAGCTTCCGCCCTCTCAGAGGGCTTACAATACGGCGAACGAAACCAAACAAGGGCAAGGCCCACTACTGACCCCCTACACCAATTCCAACTGTCCCCCTCATTGATCGACTCTCAGCTGCGCCCTACGACGATGAGTCTCCCGCCGACTGGTCCGCCTCCTCCCAACTGCTACCCGCTTTACCCATCACCGGAACCATACCATGCCAGTACTTATCAGAAGGTTCCGGGTCTTCCGTCGCTCCCGAGCAGCCGACCCCTCCAGTCACCATCGTGGAACCCACGACAACACAGTTCTTCGACTATTGTTGGCTGCTTACAAAGTACAACCCAGGGGACCCACTTGTCGGGGTCACACAAGAACAAGAGCAACGTTTACGGTTGCTGTGTCAGATCTTCCGAGGATCAGATGTAGTAGCTTCGTATGTCCCGAAGTTCCTCGACGTCACCCTTAAAACCCCCGACTCCACCGGCGACACCACCTTCCTCGAAAATACCCTCCATGCAGCAATCTCCACGATGGGAGAAGTCCAACATGACATCGTCCAGATCTTACATCAGGATCTAGGGCCATTAGCCGCCAGTTCCTTTTGCCGCGCAACATCTGATAGACCCAGAAGAACCAGTCTGGATGTCCTATGCCAGGTGGCTGTTGCTGCAGAGAGAGGAGGATCGGGGTTTCATAAAATACACTCAACACTGCCCCCTGAATGGGGTTCTTTCCAAACATCGCCGTGGACCACCCCTAACGCCCCAGGAGACCGAACGACTGTCGGAGTTAACCCTTCAAGGCTATCTGTCCCTCTTGTTAAGGTCGAGATGCCTCCTCCGACCTCGGAATCGGAAGAACAAACGAAAACCAGGGTCTTCCAGCAAGCCGCTGCCGTCTTAGCGCGTCACTCTACCACCGACGCCACCGTCTTCGACTGGGAAGCCTTCCTCGACAAGTCGTGTGAAAGTGCTTGGGGAATCGCCGATCAGAAGCCCTACAACGCAATTCACACGAGAAGTCCTTTTCCCACAGCTCCGTTTATTGTCCTGGAGCTAGAAGATAAATTGCGTTTCTACCTCGGTGGTCGTACATATCCAAGTCCCGTCTGACCACCCTCTCCACACCTACGCCTGCTATGACTGTGGCTACATAGGCCATTGGTCCTGTGGCCATGGGACAGGTTCTTGCTGGATGGATCCTCAACATGCAGCCACTGTCTACCTGTTCGCTCCTTCTGTTTCCCAGCCGCAATCTCCCGATCCCTCGCCTCCCATCGCGACCACCTCCGGTCGTCATTCAACCTCACCACGTACCCTCCACACTCGTCGACCAGGAGCTCGACGCCCTTGAGAGGGGGGTAATGTTACGCCTCGACCCGGCACCTTCTATTTCCGGGTTAGAGCTCTGGCTATGCGCCTTCGGTCCCGCCACCTTTGTCATCATCGGATGTTCAGTTGTCGCATTCCTCATTGGAATGCGTGTTATACTCAAGCATCGGCCATCTGGCCTTTATCTCTGGTAACTGGCCTCTAGTCCGTTACCCAGTCTCTCCTCGCATGGGCATAACCCCATTGCTGTCTTTGGTCATCGACTGTGCCCTTCAACAGGGCCCAAGACCCGTTCTTGTGCCTGAGTCCCATTTCTCTTCATTGACTCATCTTTGCCCGGTGCCCGTTGTAATATAGCTGTGCATTACTGCACATTGTTGCCTTTCCATCACGAACCCACTTCATGTACTCGCCCTCATTGATTCCCTGACACAACTATGATAGCTGCCCACCTTTAGTGGGCTGTGGATGTTGTTTCCTTTGGGCCTCAGGCCCACTACAGTATGGTATATAGAAGGATACGATACCGCTGTGGCTCTTTAGCTTTTTGCTACCTTGCAACACGTCCCATTTATTTCCATTCTTTGGAAATACGAGTGATGACGTCCAAGGGTGCTCAAAGTCTCTATGCATCAAGGTACTTGGCTTCGTCGCTACAAAACACTGTTCCAAAAAACATTACTATCAACAAAGCCTCGTCCTTGCCACTTCCATTCCTATACCTTTATTAGGTACTTCGAGGAACACACAGCATAACAGCAGGCATCTGAGAACTTCTCTGAAGAAAAATCTGGACAAACAGCTAAGTTCGGATCTTCCATTTGCATGTCGTTGGTGTAGTGCAAAAAGGAGAACAGAAATGATGTGCGAGGTCTGGAGGCACAGACTCGAACGATAGCTGAGGTGCGGAAGCAAGAGACGCGCTACTCTTCGCTTACTCACTCATGGACTAAATTCCATGTGGCGCTTCGGGACTCAGCTTACATAGAAAACTAATTTGGAAAGTCGCGTCGTGCCCGTGGCCGCATGCGCATCCATCTACGCATGCACGGTCACCTTCGAATAGCCCTAGAGACCCCACCTTTGCGTTTCGCGCCCTGAAATTTTGTACACAGCTTATGTATGTCATGCTGAAGGCTTCTGTCGACTTATAATCGCGCGCTTTGGCTTCGTAATGAGTTGGTAATGATTTTCGATCGGTCTCGAGTCTTGAATGCGGCAAGGTCCTGGTACGGCACGTGAGCGTAGTTGCCCAATTTGGTAAGTCACGTCGCGCTCGTATTCGCACGTCCTCTCTTCGTTGATCACCATGCCTGTGCACTCCCTGCATCATCTATGACGCGTTGTCCGCGCTCTCCCTGCATCCTGGACTTTCCAGGAAGCCCCCTGGACCCTAATCAATGCATGGTATGTACAGAAGAGGGTGTGCCGTAGCACCATTATGTAGCATAGGTATATCTATAGCTACACACTTGTAATATTTTATGATACCCTCAGGCCGGGCCGAGCCCCCATACAGGGCCTGGCCCGGCTCACGGCTCGGCCTGATATTTTTTGGGCCGTGAGCCCTCAGAAGCCGGGCCCAAGTCGCGGCTTTCGAGCCGAGCCGGGCCTGGGCAACACTAAGCACGGGCGTGCGCTCATCGTGTCACACGTTGGCGCCGAGTCGGGAGTGTCATACGTCATGTGGTGGACCCGTCCCTGACGTCAAGGCTAACGAACTCATGTCACAGTCTATTCCATTATTCTAAGTGTAGACAATAATCAAGAAATATTGCAGGAGGCTGGCAGGGCACATCATTCCCTCTAATTAGACTGACATACACACCGGACGTCCACCTCTAATTAGACTACATACGTGGGAATCACAGGTGGCCAAAAACCAACTGGTCAGACCGTAGCGCTAATCGGGCATAGTATGATCAGGTCATTTTTCCACAGAACGGCAGACCGAGGCGTTCATCCTGTCCTTGACGCGCTCGCCCTTATTCCGCTCAGGGATAGGGATCGAGCAGCAACCTATATGTTGCAATGTACCAAGTACAAGTGCCTTTGGGTCATCATAAACTTGTCCGTTACTGTTATATATGAGGATTTTTTAAAAAAAAACATGAAGTCCATGCCTTCTAAGCGATTAGGATTGTTATCACGACTGGAGACTCTTCATTTGACCCTGACTCAACATCACCGTACTAGAGACCTCTATGCATCTAGTTCCTCCAAAGGACCGAAATACAAACGGTGGTGTTAGCTAGGACTCAAGCAAGGTGCTGGCAAGGAGAGTTCAGGCCAGGATTATGTATCGAAGAGAGTCCTCACTCTCATCACCCCGGGTTCCGCATCGTAGCAATGCATTCCGGAAGACTACGGAGGTGCGAGCTACGTGAGCGTTATTATTTTTTCCACCCCTCAGGTCCAAGGGCGGGTCCCGGGCCACCATAGGTATCCGTTAAATTCCACAAAGCACTTTCATAGTCTTTGCGAGCGGCTCCTGTTAGCGTGCCTGAGGAATTCTCCTGGCGAGCTGGAGAAGGATGGGTTCCCGAAGAAGGAGTAGCACGAGAGGGGCTAGATGTCGACCACTTCAGCCACTTCTTAATTGTCGTCGGAGGTGCCGGGCCGGTGTCGGGATGGAGATAGGTGTTTGGGAGGATGGGTGCCCCCCCGCCGAGGCCGTAATGCGCTTGGAGATCTGAGAAGGCAGCAGAATAGTCTTTTCGCGTGGCACTAGCGTTGGCGGTGGAAGGTTTAGGGGCGTGTGGGAGGAGAGAAGCGGTGGATGCAGATGAACTGTTCATGGTAGTGTTAAGTTCTGGTTGAGTGTTGGGGACGCTAAGACGTATATGGAGGAGTGAGATGCGGCTAGGCTGGTAATGGGCGCACTGTGGTGAAGAGCGTTTCTTTCCTGGAAGGCAAAATCGAGTGACTTTATATACGCGTGCGTCAAAGTCACCGGTGCTGTTGTGACGCTCAGTTGGCCAGGTCACCAGACTGGTGACCGCGAAAGATAAATGGGGTGCTGTGACGTTGAATTACCGCAGCAAAGTCACCAGCTGAATCACCGAATCACCACCAATGCAGGTATGGCGGTGCATTGCACAGTGTCCCGTCTTGTGACTCAAGAGGTACAGGATCTAGTGGGATAACCCAGTCAGACAGGGGCATCTGAGACCGAGATCTGTGGCAGACTCACCATGACTCGGAGGCGCATCGTTTTAGGTGTGAGTAGCGTTATGTACGGTGACTTTGATCGACGCCGGATACCGACCTCGTACCTGAGTATTAACCACATTAAGACCCTGGACTGAGTCATTGCGGGTACTATACATGTCTGTGGCGGTGACCTGTAGGAGAATATGGAGCCGGGAGATCCGAGTGCAGGAGTCCCAGTTGAGACCGGCGCGATCACGAAGATAACTTATAGCTGTTATTCAGGGTTGCAGAGTCAGAGCCACGCCGGTGCACCTCCAGCAATCAAGCATGCGGTACCGAGCAAGCAAATCAATTAAAAAATCATTGGGATTCCACAGTCTACCAGGAATAAATGCTGTGCAAAGGCCCGACGATACCGGGATGCTAGCAGTGCTCGCCCCATTGAGTGGTTGCATGCCGTGCCACTGCCACAATACGTTCCACAGGAGACCGACGCTCGAGGAAGCTCGCAGGTGCCGGGAGTTGGGGATGGCATGTATTTCCAACGTCAGACCGTAGGAAGTCCTCATGGTCAGCCTATCGTCCTTCACGTTCCTCTGTCTACACCTTGAGTTGTCAAGGGGACATTTCTTGTGACCGACTGCTTGGTAGCGATTTACGCACGTGTGGTCGCCAACTGACAATGCCATGCGCATGACGTTTATAGGGTGGTCCGTATTTGGACGTTGACTTGATGTGCTGAACCATGCGCGTGACTCGCCTCTTCACACCGCGAATAATTCATGGCCATCTTTACACTGTGGATGCTGGTGGTGGTTGGGCGGTTCTTCGAACTCGTGGGTTCCACAATGTGGTTTGCAGGGCATGTCTAGATCTCGGTCGCAAGTTTATTTTTTCATTAGTTTTCATTACTGTTGGCTCCAGTGAGTGCAGTCAGTCACCTGAGCGTTCCGGTATGTTCGCAGCAGCTGTTAATAGTCATGACAAACACCTTTGCAGACCGGAGAGGTATCACACGTTTTTATTATTCCACATATGCCAAAGGCGAAGCCGCGATCAATTCTGACTGCTATGATTAGGTGCTCCCACGCGTTTCATACCAGATTGGTGAGCCATCAAGGAGTATCGCCGAAAGAATGAGTGGCGGCCCGGGTATGTTCCACTTGCGATTGAGAGGTCCATTCCGAAGTGCATTCTGACGGTACAGTGCTTGAGGCAAAGGTCGACAGGTACATATTATTTGACTCACTGTGCTCGATTAGCCGCTGCTGGAGGGGTCCCCCATGTGGTTTGCATGCGAAGCTCTTCGTGTCTATAGAGCGACGAACCGTCAGTCCCACATGATGAAAACGCCAGGACCTGAAACAACCTGCCCTAGAGCATAATGCCCTGTCACCGCGCAATTTAAAAAAATCCGGAGAGATAAATCGATACGAAAAATTTGAAGACTCACGTCGCATGTACTGCGGACTAGTAAGCACTCTGTTTATTCTGCTGTTTGCTGGTTTGTTCGAACCACTTCGCTAAATGGCCGTAGTGTTATCTGGAACGTTGGCCGACTCCGAGTTGACTGCTCGGGTTCTTGGAGTGGTAAATTGTTTCTTAGAAGAGGCCGAAGCAAACCGATGGTGGACCAGCAACCTGCTACTGACGGATAGTATCAGTCTAAGGATATTCCTCGCATTCGTGTCAGTGGTCTCGTCCAACCACCCAATGCCCCGCATGAAGCGCTTTACCTCTTTAAGACTACGACTATGTGTGGTTAGATGCCTCGCGTGTCTCCCGGGAGCGCGATTTCGGAAGTCGTGGCGTCGGTCACAGTGTAGGTTCAGTAGTAGGCCATGACGGACTAGGGGCCAGCTAGCGATCTCTGGGTCGCACTTTACATAAGGCCTTACGTTTTTTCAAATAACTTCCTACCTTCCCTCCGTACTTCCTCTCGCACCTCGACCTACTCTCCTCGAAGCCACTGCCATGCAATTTCTGCCACCTAACGCCGACCACTACCCCCGCTACTATCTGCAAGTGCATTATCGCTGACAGCGAGATGGTGCATCCCAGACCGGGTCACTTGACCAGGCCCGCCACTGGCTTTCTCAGTCCGTATGACCCCACGCCTCAGATTCACAGTAATTCAGATAAGTTCAACCAGTTTACAACAAATGGCCCTACTTCCTTTTCTCCCACACATTATGGACACCCCTGTAGTACTTGCTATCGTCGCACCGACACATAAAACGAGCACCAGTGCTAATCCCCCCGTGTGGGACTGTGTCAGGGAAGATTTCAAACTTACTCAGATCGAGGCAAATCTGTTGTCCCGTTTGAGGCGTGCCAGCGACACCGAAATAGGGACCCTCATCTGTTGACGATCCAATGGGTAAGTGATGTGAAGCATGTATATATTGAAGATCGTTCCCACTCTACCATTGCACGTACTTCTTTCCTTTGAACCAAAGTGTTCCATTCCTACTGAGTAGGATTCGAAGGCTTGATGTCATATGTTGATCGGTTATTATCGATATCATCCCTCGCTTCTCTTTTGAATACGCTGGATTTACATAAGTACGTGGGACAGATATTGGCACAAATGAAGGAAGGCGGCGACTGCAAAAGTGGAAAACGAAGATCGAGCAAATTGTGAGGTGAGCGTCACAGGTTCGGATGCACGTCGAACTTTTTTTTAACTCTGTATTTAAGTGCATGAAGGCCAGACGGCCCTCACGTCGAATTTGTGCTCCAGTAAGCTACAGCACATACCGAAGAAATTTGTATGAACTCGCCGCTCGTACCTTCATTCAGGACGCCAACACCTTAACTGAACACCTCGTTTTATAGTTTTTCCTATGCAGCACCCTGACACGTCCATCATCTGTAATGATCTTACCAGGAACCGAGTCAGATATCGGTTGAAGTGCTTAGTGGCCCAATCTTCTAAGCAAAGGGGCAGCAAGTAAGCCATGGCGTGGACCCCGGACGTCGGTATGTATGTATGTGCTAAGGCCCTGTGCAGAATCCATGGATTCAAGGGGCGTATGCGTAACGGTACGACACGCTGCGATTGTCTTCGTATGTGGCAGAACCGAGCGACGCTCGAGTCCCCTTTTCACCTTTCGGAAGGTTCCAAATGACATGACACGATCCGGACCTGGGGGTGCGGTGAATATTATTTGAACACCACATGAAGAGCACCCGCCAAACCCTGCCGTTACGCGGATATGTAGCGACTGAGTGTCCGTTTCTTCGCTGGGATCATCGTGCCGATCCTGCAAGAACCAATACAGACATGCTCTTGACTCTTGAGATAGCCATGACAAGGAAACCGCACGTGCGGCTAATACAGGTGCAGTAGTAACGGTCCTGAGAACTCCCCACCACCAGCATCTAGGACGTAAAAGGCGATGTCTTATCTTTTTGCAGTAGAAAGGAGTCGTGATTGAACTCTGTCGACACTCGGAATCAAACGCTACAAAGGTGTCAGACCGTAATAGTGGTGACAGCAACAGCTCACAGGCTGAGAAACTGTGAAATTGGAAGAGCCGACGATGCCGGCGGCGAGCACACTGCGAGATGACTTTGACTGCTGCGATTGGCATCGACACCGCTGATGGTGACTGGTTACCGGGATCCGTGCAGTCCCTGCCCGTCCGTAGAGTCTCAGGGTACTAGCAAATTCTTCACAGTGATGCAGGGCTTTTCGCACGCGTTCATATATATCGCCAGGTTGTTAAGTAGAGCGTGTCTTACTGACAGCGTTCACAGGTACAGGGCCACTTGGGCTTTTCTCCAAGGTGGTCAGCCTCCACTCGAGCGCAGTGGGCAATCACACCGGGTACTCAGCTCCACGACGCGATGCTGTTGAACCGTCGTACGATTGTAAGAACTTATGCTACGAATCACTGCAGCTAATCTCCCTTTTTTCCACACGATTCCACGTCAGGAACCTGCCAAATCGTTCATCATAATACTGCATCCTATCATAAATTTATCGCATCAACGTCACGCCACGCGCCTGACCAAGTAAGGACGCTGTCATGTTGAGATCGCGGCAGCATTGTGGGTAGCCATGGTGAGCACTCGAGCAGAAACCCAAGACGCGAACGGCCTAGCAACTACACTTTCCTCGCCAGGGTATGCACACGCGGTTTGTTCCCTTCCATCACAGTCTGCTTTCCCTTTCCCTTCCCCTCTCCCTTTTTCTTGATACAGTCCGCATCAACCCTTCGCTTCCTCCACAGTACAAGGTTCACTACTTATCTAAAATTCTCCACTTGGCACAGTTCATTGCTCTATCTTATACCAGTCCGTCGTCGACACCGGCACATTCTTTTTGCATCTCGTTCGTTCGTCTCAATTGCACACACTTCAACACACCTTTAAGCACCATAGATCCTACAAACCAGTGGCAGGAGTAAAGGTAGAGTCAGAAATTTTGCCAGAGTTTCCAATCGTTTCCTGACAACCCGCCCACACAGGATTGATTTTGGACCTGAGGATGCCAATGCAACGCAAACCCGTATCTCATCATCGAATTGCCGCACTTAGTCCTCGCGAACCCTCCAGTCAGAGTCTCACTTCGGTAGTTGGTTCGCTCCTGGGCTCTCTTCTTGGTGGGTCCTCTGGCAGCAGCAGCAGCGGTACCAGCGGGGGAAGCTCTAGCAGTCCGTCGGCGACTCCTTCCGCAACGGCCAGCACTTCGACCCCGGGCGGGAGCAGCGGTGGCAGTTCTGGGAATGGAAGTGGTTCGGGTGGCGGCAACAGTAATGGTAACGGTGGAAGTGGGAATTCTAGCGGCAGTGCTGTCAGTGGAGGAAGTTCGAGCGGGTCATCAAGTACCATAGGAAGTGGAACACCAGCGACGCCATCGACCAATGCTGGGGGAAGCACAAGCACTCCCAATCCTAGCGCACTGAGCAGCAGTTCGGTCTCAGGTAGTCTACTATCCGGTTCCGCAGCCTCTGCAACGGGTACTATGGCGGCGAGCTTTCCTGGTAGTGTCTTGGGTAATAGCAGTTCCGGGCCGCTCACTTCTCCCCTGTCGAACGTGGGGGCATCGCCCCCGCTTGGTTCCAGCTTGTCCAGTGCTGGTGGTTCTTCTGGTTCGTCGAGTTCCAGCCAGGCTGGAGGTCTTGGATCGGGTGGGTCTTCAAGTGCTGGTATCACCGGCTTAGGCGCCACTGCCACTCCGGCCATCGGTACTGGCACGGGCGCAACACAAAACGGACTGTCCTCAGGCGCCATCGCTGGCGTAGTCATTGCTTCTTTGTTTTTCCTGCTCACACTGGCTCTCGTACTTGTTCGTCGCCGTGCTGTCGCTCGTCGTGCCCAGCGTTTCAAATGGTGGCTCGC
This sequence comes from Pisolithus thermaeus, assembly GCA_024663475.1. NCBI lineage: Eukaryota > Fungi > Basidiomycota > Agaricomycetes > Boletales > Pisolithaceae > Pisolithus > Pisolithus thermaeus. Next base: position 75,154 of record JANFAF010000121.1, on the reverse strand, counting down.
CAACAATGCCACCTCTCACAGTTTCTCATTCGTTGGTGTTAGTAGCCATTCCTCTAGTGATTCCATGGGGCGGGGTGCTGGTAGCAGAACTAGTGCTCGAAGTTCCTTTGCCACCAACTTCGACCATGGATTACTTTTTCGGCTTGCATCCCCCACTACCCAGCTGGACATACCCGAGCTTCCGCCCATGGCTGAGGCTCGGGATCGTAATCGCATCCTGATTTCCACGGGCGGAGAAGCAGCTCGGAGGGAATCTTTTGCTAGTATGGCGAGCAACGGCAGTAATACCAGCGCACAGTACCTCATCGTCCGAACAAATCACAACACCGATGTCGGAGCCCCCTCTCCCATGTCTGTCCGTCCTTTCTCACCTTCTGAGACTTTCTCCTTCCCCAAACCGCCGGCTCCATCATCATCCTCTACGGTACCGGCACGCCAAGGGGTTGCTTCACCTAGTGCGTCAACAGCGACGCTTGTCCAGCTCAGCCCTCCACCTCCAGTTTTCCACCGTGAGCTAGCGTCGCCACCTTCTCCAACTATCAACACTGCAGTGAAACTTCCGTCTGTACCTGAAATTTCTGTGAATCCATTCGAGGACCCGGTACCAGCTTTCTCTGGCACGGAGACAATACGCCGCCCATTCACGCCCAATCTGGAGGACGAGCTCCTTGTATCGCTCGGAGATACCGTACGGATCTTACAGATATTTGATGATGGATGGGCCTTAGTGGAGAGGATCAGCGTCAACACCATCGTGGCTGGCGACCCGCACAGCCAGCAGCGACGGGGCTTGATCCCAGTAGACTGTTTCAGGGAGACGGGACAGGAGTTGCCCCACTTCCTCGCGCAAAAGAGGCTGAGCGATTATGCAACTCCACATGGGATTCGGGCTGCTTCTTAACATTTCCCTTGTGTGAAATAACTTGTGCAACTGCTATAATTCGTGGGTGCCATTTCTTTTTCGTTTTGTACGGATGCTGACGTTGGAGTTGCAAGGCTACCGCTCACATTTCTCATTTTACTCGCGGGCGAGGAGAAGTTGCACGTCTGCCATATACCCACCTGTCCTTCGTCTTCTTTTCCATTGCTCTTTGTTTGGAAGAAGGATTATTTTTCTCCATCGGCGCCTGTTTGTAATCCATGCCATTATGGTCCATGTTCCTTTCTGCTAGTGAAACTTACTAGCATTTGTATTCGTTGGATTCCAAGAGGTTCGCTATTCCCCCGTCTATTCCTACGCTCCTACGCTTTATTATGTGCCAGTAAGTAGAGCTACTATAACAACCCAAGTATCGGTGTATTAGTCAGCATGAAATCTGCAGTCGATGATTGGCTGAAGCGGAAACCGACCCGACCCGAGCTGCGAACGGTTAACACCTGCCATCTCACTCCTTCACCCACCACGATATATCATGCAGGGGGTTCTATTAACAAAGTCTTCCGTTGCTGCCGTCGCACGGACGCATGTACCACGCCTTTCTTCGCGGTCGTTCGTATCGAGCGCTGCTAGGTGGCAGGCAGTTCCTACGGAGAAACCGGTGTTGCAGAAAGAGTTTAAGATTTATCGCTGGGTAAGTGATTCGTCGCCTAGTCAGACGACTCAGACCTCATGGGACTTTCTGCGTGCAGAACCCGGATGAACCAGATAAGAAACCTACGTTGCAGTCTTACACTATCGATCTCAATCAGACAGGGCCAATGGTAGGTCACCTCCCTTTTCCTGGTCCGCCCCGTCTTGACTTACCCAACCATTGCAATAGGTGTTGGACGCACTCATTAAAATTAAGAACGAGATTGATCCCACACTCACTTTCCGCCGTTCCTGCCGAGAAGGCATTTGTGGATCCTGTGCCATGAATATCAACGGGCAGAACACCCTTGCTTGCTTATGCCGAATCGACAGGGATGCCAGTAAGGACGCCAAGATTTACCCGCTCCCTCATAGTACGTTGCCTTTCCCGCTTTGCTCTAAGGCCGCTCTTACCGCTGGTTCCTTACCTCCTCTCCGCTCCTCCGCCTGTCCGTTAACTCCGCCTTCCGAATCTTCGTAGTGTATATCATCAAAGATCTCGTTCCGGACCTCACTCTCTTCTACAAACAATACAAATCCATTAAACCATACCTTCAAAACGACAACCCTCCTGCTCAAGGAGAGTTTTTGCAAAGTCCCGAAGAACGCAGGAAACTTGATGGTCTTTACGAATGTATCCTCTGCGCTTGCTGTTCTACGTCTTGCCCGTCGTACTGGTGGAACCAAGATGAGTATCTCGGCCCTGCGACGCTGATGCAAGCGTATAGATGGATTGCAGATTCGAGGGTATGTTTCGTCGCTACAAGCACCGTCGAAGCAACTGCTCAGGCATCGATTCGTTTTATTTTCTGCCTTTTAGGACTCGTATGGCACTGAACGCAAAGAAGTCTTACAGAACGAAATGAGCCTGTATCGCTGCCATACTATCTTTAACTGTACGTCCTTTTTATCGACCGTATCTACGGCGGTTCACACGCCTCGATCAACAGGCGCGCGCACGTGCCCAAAGGGCCTCAACCCCGCCGAGGCAATTGCTAAGATTAAGCTGGAGCTCGCAGCGGAGTAGAGATGATTTTGATCTTACGCTTGTCACGTCTTGTCCGGGCGCTTCGCATTTGCATACATACTACGTTTAGGCTACAGGTCAAGATGTACCGATGTGGATGCGTTCTAGTACGTAGTGGGGAAAGCGGAATGTTTATTTGCTCGCCCAGAACCACCAGGTTACATGGTCGATTCAGCGAGCATCAACCATCACACCAACACACCAGTCCTACTGGTGGAGATCATTTGATGGAGACCGGGGTCCGATCCGCCGCTGGTGACTATCCAAATGACCTCCCTGGTCTATGATGCCAGTCAGGAGGTGCAGATAACTGGACGTATTCGAGATAGACCCATATCGAGTGTTGAGGATTTGTTATCTTGACTGAGGATAGTCACATCCTCACATCTTCATTCTTGCTCGCTTCCTTCTCCCTCGTGTTTTTCCGTTGATCTTTCCGGTTCCTCTGAAGAGGCACCCGACGGTGGAGTAACGGCACCCGGTGTAATGTAGCACCCCAACGACTCACTCCAAGTATACTCACGTGATAAGACGTTGGTCAACGTATGGAATGCCGCCACAGACGCAAACGGGACGTTAGTGCGGGGGTCGAGATAGCGAGCAGGGAGACCCGTAATGGGGCATATCCGCACCGGTCGGGCTGTATGAGGTATATATATAAATCAACACCAGTGATTACCGTGCACGTCCCGTGGATGAGCAAAACACGAGGACGAAAATGGCGATGTGGAATGCAAAACAAAAAAAAAAAAGACGTACAGAACGGACGGTTTTTGCCAGTGTACACACGTAGGTCCCCCCATGCAACGTGATCTCCAAACATGGCAGACATGGTATCTACCCAGAGAGGTTTCTTTGCCGATTGTGTTTGTGTGAGTTCGTGTATAACGTAGTTCCTGCAAACATCCATCGTGCGCTCCTCGATCAGCGGTTGTGGTGGCGCAGTGGAAGCGGAGGACTGGGGAAGCGTTGGTGGAAAGGTCGTCGATGGAGTAGGTGTTCTCGGAATAGTTGCATTAGTTACTGAGGGTTGCGGTGCAGATGATGAATTCGGTGTAGGAACGCCCGCAATATTTGATGTCGACTCATTGGTCGCAGGTGGGCCTTCTGCAACAGGAGGGACATAACTGACAAACGGTCCCCCGGTAATACCAGAAGCAGTGGCAGAGTGAACCGCCACGCCGGTTGGGTAAGTAAAATTATAGTATGGCACATACATCCTCGGTGGTTGTTCAAGCTGCACTGCTTCTTTTGTTTGTTCTTTCCTACTGATCCAGCGTAACACGGGACCAGTAATTGACTGGCGTACTACACGAGCTCGAGCACGTTTCTCTTCTTCGAGCTGGAGGTAATTCCGATGTTCGAGAATATTTCCTTCCTCCGTGTCTAGCGCTCGTGCGATGAGTTCGTCCTGAGTAGGCGTGCTCATGATGATCTTTTGCTTCTTCGGTAGGGCAGCCTGACCAAACATTGAGTCTAATCATCCCAGGTAGCTAGAGTGACACGCACCTTCTTTTCCTCAGCATATTTCATGCGAGTGGCCGTCGCTGTGGTACTCATAACCGTATGTCGTCTTTGACTCTTTCGCTTGACGCCCACAGTCATGACCGTCGCCCCTGATGTAGTGCCTTCAATGACTTCCCCAGTCTCTGCATTAACGACCGGCCCCAGCGATACACGACGTCTTGACTTTTGGATGGAAGACTTGGAAACGGAGGGTGCGGCTCCTGGGTCAAATGTAGCACGTTGGCGGGCGTGTGCAATTGCAGTTGCTTTCTCGACCCTTGCTCGAACAGCCTTTGGCGAAATGAGCGTCAATGAGTGACGGTGGAAGAAAGAGACACATACTTTTCGCTCCCGCCTTTCCGCCTCCTGTACTTCCTTGTCTCCAGCGTGGTCCTCCGGGGCAGCTTCCTCATCGGTACTCATGAAATCCGACTGAAATACGTCCTCCTCGTCTATAGATAAACACAATAAAGTTGAAATATGATGAGTGTATTCTTTTGCGTACCTCTGTCATTGATGAAATCGGCGTCATCTTCCACTTCTGGCGTTTCCTCAAGTGCGAGTTCTGCCAACGCGAGTTCCATCCTGGACACTGTGAGATCAGATCATGGTGCCGAGAAGAATATTACCTGTTACCAGCAGTACTCCGCCTTGGTCTGCGGGAACTGAGACCCCCTTCTTCTGCCATGGCTTGGCAAGTGTCGAGCGGACCCCTTCAGACAAGTTGCAAGACGAGACGTCCTAAACAGGAAGGCAGTCGCCGAAGGGCTTTTCCATTTCGACATTACCAAACAACTGATTATGTAATACACCAAAGCTAAATTACTGAAGAAGCCGTCGTACACGTGACACGTGAAGCTTATATATCTCGACAGGCATGCCAGTGCATATTGGAATCAGTATTTGCACCAACGACATCCTTGCCTCGTGCTGTTTTGGTTTCATCGTCAGGGACGTATGGCCTCACTGAATACAGAAAAGCCTGGTCAACCGATCGTCAAGCGGGAGAAATCCAACGAGCTCATTTGAGCTGGAGTAGTGCTTGATCATTACATGTCCTTTCCTTGTGTTACCATGCGCATGGTGTCTGGGGAAGACACCTCGAATGCTCCACCAGCGAATGGGAGCACTTGGTAACCGCCAAAGTCCTAGTCGAGGATCGCCAGTATACGGCAAGGAGAAGAACGGCTGGGTGCTGGATTAACCTCCGATCTGGAAGACTTCCCAGACGAAGTGGAGCGTACCTCAGTATGACGCCCAGCCCATGGAGGTCGTCGTGCCGTGACGTGAAGGGGCACCCACAGTCGCATGGCTGCGCTGTAAAATCATCGCTCTCTAGGATGCCTGTTCTGGGAAGGTACTTTCGCCGATCTTCTCCCTGAACACTACTCTATAAGCCAAGAGCATGCTTTTGTGCCACGTTTGGTCCATGTAATGGAATTGACGGTCGAAGACAGCCTGAGCGCATTCCGACACAAATTCGTACTTATTTGACGCATGAGCACGGAATGCGGATCCGAGTGGCGTTCGTTGTGGGAGCCCTCACGGCCCAACGTTGTATAAACCAAGACCGTCAACTACCTCTACAAGGGGCTCAATTTCTGTGGGCGTTCGTAGTCCTTCCCTCACGTGACATCCACGCCATCGACCGGGAGGCAGGAGGAGCCATCTGGGCCGATTCTGAAGCTGCTCTGTGTCTCCATCATATCCATGATCTCTACGACTTGGTCGACCACATTTTCCTGTTCCTCAAAAGGATCCACCCAGACGTGGTTCAGGGTATCTCCGCAGACATATACCATAGCTATGAATTCCGATTCGGAAAAGTGCAGTTATAAGCATAAATGACCGGAGTAGCCATGTTGAAGTTGGCCATCATTGACGGTACAGCCTGCAGCCTACGGCAGTGCAGGATTGCCGTCGGGAGATGGCATCTGATTCGATCAGTGGAAAGGGCAGAGAAAGTGAGGGATGACTAGGTTTACGGTTTACCGATGCCGAGGTTAAGGGCACGTACAAAGTTGTAGCCCCCTTCGGTGACATCGGTCCTTCTAGTCTAGAGGCGAGCTTGGAGGACACATTCTCTGAGGGGCTCAATATGGATGCGATAAATTTTCCTCGCTGAATCTGGGATGTTTAGCGATGAAAGGGACAGGGATTTGAGAGGGACATCGTGATCCAATAACAGTTGAGGTAGCCGAGCTCGCCTTGAGTGGCAGCAGCGAACAGGTAAAGAGTATTAAAGGGATGGGAGGTAGAGGCTAACCAAGGGGCATGCGGACATATTGGCTTGGGACCGACGTTGCCGGCCGAGCTTAGCAATGTCACACCAATAAACACGCGACAAAGACACATACATATGTCAAACGCAACACGCAGGAGTCAACACGGAGAGATAGAAATACGAGAACCAGAGATACTGATAGGGAAATGAATGGGCATGTACACCTGCAGCTGCCTCACCACACCTCCAACAATCTTCCTTCAACGCATCCTCTTTGCCCCCAGTAAACTTTCCTAGTAACCACAGGGTCAAAAACGGGTTTACTCGGTTGTCGCCGTGTTCACCCGGTCTCTTAAATTGTCCGTGAGCGTGTCAGGTGTGGCAGCGGCCCTCGAGGACGCACAGGAATTGAGAAGGAGAGGTTTGATCACGCGGTTGTAGGTAACATAGCCACCCTGTGGATCGAGGGAAGGGTTAGCGCTTGCACTCGAACAAGAGTAAACCCGACGGTAACTCACCCTGAAGGCCGGCAACTGTAACCACAACAGAAACACAGTCTTGATCACGAAATACCATGGGAGGTAATACAGGACCACTCCCATGGCGAAGGTCTCGACGAATCCCAACGAGGCAAAGACGACCCAGTATGTGATCCACTGGACATCGTCTGGGTGACCAGGGGACTCGAGGGCCTTGAGGGAGAGGTAGGCGGGGAGGGCAAAACCCATGACGTATGAGACTGGCGCAGCCACCGGGGTTATGAGGTGAAAGATGGCGAGGAGAACCAAGGTGGCTAGGACAAGGTAGGTTTTTGGGATTTGTGTGCGGGTTTCGATGGAAGTGAGAGCTGGATACTTGGTTAGCTATATGAAGAGGAAAGGTGCATGGGTGCCGCGTGTGTGGGCGTATGCCACATATCAGGGAGCATAAGAGTAAATCAAGACGGAAACAAGAGCCACGGAAAGCGACCAAATGTGAGTGGCGAGAATGGAAAGCAAAGGGACAAACAGACCTCCTTGTCGAGTTGGTTCAAGTGATATTTAACCTTGTTCTGCGCTTGAACGAAGACGGGATGTTGCTGCATATTCTGTGCTACCGACATCTGCGCACACGCCAGTGATTACATGCAAGGTCATTGTTTAGAAGGGTCAGAAGATATGGGAAGATTGGGGACGAACCTTGGGAGAAGGGTGTAGCGATGTGAGCTCTGCAAAGACGGGGGTTGCTGCGGGTAACGGAGTTGGAGGAAGGACACGAAGGCAGCGCGCGGCGAGGGCTGTTGAATATGGAATCTGATGACGCGTGTTTGGCACCCACGCCAACGCTCACTACTACGTCAGCGCATTGGTGTTCAGATTAAAAACACAACCATCATCATGGACTACGAAACCATCCAGGTCTGTCTGTTTCAAAATCCAAGGGAACCCCTGCTCACGATTGGGGAAAAAGACACTCCACAGGTTTCTTCCCTCGTTCTCGCCTTATGTGTCTACATCATTACTGCCGTTCATAGCGCTCGTTCTGCTCTCGTCGACGTTTGCCCTTGCATTCTACTTCTCCACGTACGCATTCCAAGTCGTGCTACCATACAACCGATTGCCAAACTATAAATACTCCTACAGGCTCCCTAAAACTGCCCCGGTTCGAGAGTTGGGTGTTGCATTGCTCGCAAGCGTACTTGGTGGATTTGGTGTCGTGGCGCTCTTTTGCAGTGTTGGGGTGTATGTGTAGTGGTGGGCGTGGTCACCGAGGCAACCGCACGGGGTATTTTGGTCAATTGTTCACTCTCCAGCCGTGCTTGCACGACACGCACTTGTGGATATCGTTGGCATGGGCATGAGCGGTCGGTAAGAATGACGTACGGTATACAAAATCGTCGAACCCTCATCTGCGCTTCGCATCTAGACGAGCATTAGAAAAAGAGAACAAAGACAGTACGGAGGAAAGGGGACTCGCCTGTTTTTCTTCGTAATATGCTTCCATGTACCCACACGCGGGACACTTTTCCGACACCTAAACACGTGACTAATGAGTACAAGGACTTCCCTGAGCGACCCGTCCAACGACGTGCGGCGGGTGATGCATGACGCGGACGAGTGGTCTGATGGCGGCCGAGCACGCGCGTACCTTGGGCAATACCTTTCCTTGGTGTATCTTAGTTTGTGTCTTTCGCTTCTGTCGGAGTGCAGATGGGAATGCATCCGGATGGGAATGGGTTACGATTTCGATGTTCTCGTAGGCTGTGTGTGTGTGTGTGGGTGCGTGTGGGCGTGATCGGTAGTAGCGTTGCTTTGTTTCGATGGACCAGCAAGTGGCTGTACGTACATGATGTGGGCTCCAAGTGATGGCATTGTTCGCATTCGACGGTGGGTCCATCGTCTGTGGGTGCAGACAGCAGCGTCCCGCACTGAGGACAAAACAGCAGTGAGCCTGTTGGACATCAGCCATCGCCATCCGACTAGATGCGAGTGCGAGCGGACGCGCCTATCTTGTGTGCGGACTGCATTGGAAGGAGTAAGACGGAGAGAGGGATCGGATGGTCACGTGCCGCGTGGCGTCGATCACATTTCCATTTCCGAGAATCCTTTTTATTCTCCTCGGATGTCCGACTCGGAGGGCTGCTTTGTTTTCTGGTCGCGTATATAAAAAAATATCAGACAGAAGGTATGAGTGAGTGTTGATCACGCCAATATGATTTCCTCTCACTGCTTCAGTCAGCTCGTTCAGACTCTTTGCCACGCCAACAGACGATACACCCACGTCGCACTCCTTCATCGCTCCACTCTCCACCTCACGCACCACGCTAAGCGCACCGCGTCTCACCTTCGCATCGACACCCGCAAAGCACGCAGGTGTCCAATCCGTTTCGTCGCCCGTCAGCCTCTGCCACTCCTAGAGCTGTCCCCGCTGGTTCCGGTCAGGACATCCCCCGTGGCTATGCAGGGCAGCACGCAGGCCATGGATGCAGGTGTCGATGCGATGCTGTCCGCGGCCCTCAGAGGCTTGCATTACTCGTATCCAGACCTTCTCATGTACTCTGATGTACCAACCCCGGGAGCGCCACTTCTCAGACCACGACAACTCCCGGAGGTCGACGTCTTAGACCTTCCTTTTGACCCCCAAATCTCATCGCCGGGCAAGTCCTTATCATATGCGCTTGTACCTACTCTAACCGCATCCTCACATCGTTCTCTAGCAGGACTGTCTTCGTGCGAATTGCTCACTCCCGTACGTACACTGTCCCTCCTCGTCACTCTGGCGTGTCACTGATGGCGGTTGACAAAGCCCGAGGCATATACCGCATTACGGATCATCATCCCAGCCCGGAACGACAAAAAACGGAAATGGAAGGACGCTCAGATCGAATTAGACGATGAAGATACCCACCGGGCAAAGGTGTCTGCCTACTCCATAGTGTTTAGATGTACTCTTAACTGTCCCTGATACGTGTAGCGGATCGTCCTGAATACGTGGATAACGTCACCCATTCGGACAGACGAGTACATCCACACATAACACGTTTGTCCTCCGTTCGCGATCTCCTTTTGCGTGGCCACCTGAAGAGCGTTCGTATCTGTTCCCATCCCACTCGTTATCCACATGGACGGTCAAACGTTTATTTATACTGGACCCTCAGGCCTCCGCTCTTTTCTTGAATCATGCAGACTTTCCATCGGACTCGCATATGTGCGCACTTACATGTAGCACGCTCTTGTGTTCGGCGCGGTGTCTAATCGGACTCGTTCATACGTACGACAATGTTTCACTCTTCCCCGGAGGATGAGGAGCTCGCTCTCCAAATACCCTACCATACTTCCCTGGTCGTAATCCACAATACTGGCTCATTTGCTATTGGATGTACCTACAGTCATTCTCTGGCATCTTTGGGACATGGAAAACACACCGAGGCTTAATTTCCTGTAGTATTTGTGCATACCCACTCCGACTTCAAAATCTTGATATTTTTTAAATCCTCCACGTGAAGACTGGAGGGTGGTTCCTTCGGCGCAGTGCACCGCCGACTGCCGCTGGTGCAAAGGCGAGGCACCAATATTATTCTTCCCATCACCGAGGGAAGGAAGATCAATACCATAAATACTATAAGTATATCAGTTCGAGCTACCATACGTGAACAAGTGTATGGTTCAAAATGTAGCTGCTAAGTGGCACGTGGCTATAGACGGTGACTTCGTCGTACCCTTCTCCTTCTCGCCATGAATGATGTCATGATATATGATCTATGGCAACAAATGTGCCAAGCTCAAGCACATCTCTTTCACATGTCGTTCTCTGGCAACTGCCTCAACCCTCTCGCGCGTTATGGCAATGACGACCCGGTCACTATGGTCTTGACCCTCGACTCCATCCTCATCCCCATCATCCATCCTGTCTTCCTCACTCACGCCACTGTCACCATCAGCGCCCCTTCGTCGATCAGCTATTTGCACCCTCTCCAACAACCCACATTCCGCTAGTGCAAAGGCCGCATCGTCGACCCTCAGATTCGTAGCGCGGGCGATATCAGCAAGCGTACATCGTACCACGACGTGCGACGTGGCACTGCCGTCGGGATTGGGTGTGGTGATGACCTTGCGGACGGAGGTAAGGGCATCGTGCGCTTCAGGTACCTGCGCCGGCGTGGGTGCGGGCGTGAACCTAGGTACGGTGGCAGAGGTGGAAGTGGCCGGCGTGAGGCTACGGGGGTCGTGTCGATGAAAAGAGGGAGAAATCGGAGCGTGAGGAAGTTCTCCGTCGAAGCCTTTCGGGGCCCGTTTCCGTTTAAGATGGGTAGAAATGTCCATTGACCGGGGGGCATCTTCGGCGGAAGGAAGAGCCAACTGGGTATGGCAGGCGGCTAGCTCGGACAGGGGTTGGGAATGATGTAAGTGGGATAAGGATAGCGGCTCTGTCTGAGGCGCCATCCCTGTAGATATTCCGCCTTGCGAGAGTATCGGCGCTACTCCTTCTGTCGTTACTTGGGCACAGTCGGCTGGGAGAACGGAGAGAAGACGTCTACAATCCAAATCCATATTAAGGACCGCCGAGTTTTGCGACATACAGAAAGAACGTAAGACATAGGTAGGTTATAAGGAGGTAAGCTGACGCAGGTGACCCACCTCAAAAACCTTACGATCGTAGCGACCCAATACGTCAGGTAACTTCTCAGTCCGAGATCAGATAACGGTCGTTCGGGGGTACCGATCTTCCCTGCGCGTCGAGAGAGTTCGTAACCTGTAAGACACGTGGACACCAGCCTGTCAGCGGGACAAAAACACATACCGGGGTGCGGAAGAGGAACACGTACTGAACTCGATCATCAGCATTCCGTATCCTTTCCGTTGGTAAGGGGGTAGGACGACTATACACGCCAAATTATAGTTATCGTAGGAATACTTCTCCTGCAATTATTGTAAACTGTGGGTCGGGTTACACGAGATAGAGATGTTATCAATACCTTGGAAAAAAACCCGAGTACGTGGTCGCGTTGCGAGTCTGCGTCGGTCAGGATGTAGAACAAGACTGTATAGAGGATTGACAAAATGCAACAAGAGTGGTAAGGATAAGAACGGACAGTTATCACAGTCGAAAAACAGCGTCTTGACATCGATGAAGAATTTACCGAACAGGGACAGATTTTGGCAGTACAGCTGGCACATTGACATCGTATTCAGTTTCTATCGTCCGAAGATGAGAGAGCTATCGAGCCAGCGAACATACCTTTTCGATTGCCCCGTCGACTTCCCATATTGTATGTGCCCCACGTTGATACACTTTTCTGCCAGGAGGATGTCGCCTATCGCATTTCCGCTGTCGATAACCAAACGCGGGGCAGCTCTTTGAGTATCGTCCATGTGCTGCACGCACACGCAGGGGTAACACGAATCAGATATACCACTCACAACGTGTATCTCCCAAACCGGTCCCTCCGTTATATACTTGAAACACCTGTCACAGACCCACAAAACTGATTGCTCGCCTGTCAAGTGCGACCGAGTCAGTCCGCCCGCGAGAAGATCGGAGGTACGCCCGTGAGAGCGGAGAGTAGTGCGTTGAACACCTGAGATTTTCGGTGGGCGGCCTATTGGTTTGGGCGGCCGTGAAGGCATAGCGCCAGAGGATGTTGGAGATGCGCGAGATGATGGTGGCTTGTGGTCGCGGTGGGCAGTCGCAGGTTCTTCTAGTTCGGATTCCGTGAGTGGGTAAGGCGAAAAGTACCTGTTCAATGCCGTTCATAGTGGTCAGCCAAGGGGACTTGTACGAACAACATACACACCATGTCTTGATCTGCCACTGTCCGAAGTTGACCTTGTCAAAGTTGCGCCGAGCAGTGATCTGCTTGTGCTGAACCTCAAGTTCGTCTTCTTCCGACATTATCCGTGGAGTCAGTGCATCGCCGCGACCAGGACTGCCAATGTCGTCGTCGTCGTCGTCGTCGAGACGCAGACGTGCACGTAGGTGGGAGATTTCTTCGACATCTGAGTCTGCGTTCTCTCGTTTCTGGCCGACGTGTATTGTATTCATGTTAGTGATTGTTTAGTCCTAACCATGTTCACATGCAGGTAGTGTGCCGTGAAATTGAACTTGCTAATTAACATAGCTAATTAACGTTAATTAACCATGTTAAATCAAGTTGCTCGAACATCACTGTAAATATGGGTTAATTAGGGTGGCTCTCGGTGACAGGTGGATATGAGCTGGGTTTGACACATAGTGACTAGTGAGGTATCATACAGCAAAAAAAAGGCCCATCTCCTCTAGTCTGATGGACAACCCAACAAAAGCAAAACTAAATCTTCTCCATCTCTACCTGAAAAACCTTCCAAATTCCATACCTTTTGTTGACCCTGGAGGCATGAGCCAATATGGCTTTGACTTCTTTGTTGTGGATGATGAGGACATGGAGGATAAAGGTCCTGTTGGTGCAATCAACTGTCAGCTTGAGATATGGCTTGGCCACTGGAACAATGGGCCAATCTTGTTCACAGAGCAAGGCCCTAGCCTCTGCAAACTTACCAACCTCTTTGAGGTGTGGCTCAGGGATCTCTCCTCTGACCCTGAGATCCCCATTCTGCACAAATGGCTTGATGATCTTATTGTGGCAGCAGAAAATGCCTATAGCTCTATGAACACAAAGGTAAGTATGGTGTACTCAGTGCAGGGGTATAATTATGTAGATATACAGCTCCCAGAGGTTATGCCAGATCAGGCCATCGATATCCCAGCAGATGTACCCATCATACACCATACCAAATGACCATGGCTGGCCCTGGGGAAATCTGACACAAAACTACTGAGCAATGACACTGATCCAGCTTATACAGACCTGCCAGAGGTTGAACACACTCAAAATGGGGGTGTGTGAACACATCCCCTGCTGCTGCAGGGGTCCAGGTGCTGCTGCTTGAAAGGAAACAAAGTTATGTTAGGAAAAACTCCCATAAATGAACAGGATGGGACTGGCCTTGTCCTTATCAGATGCATTGGGAGCTAGGGCTGCCACCAGACATGGGCTACACCCCGAAACTGGCAACAAATACTTGGCCACTTGGCAAAGTGTACCTACATCGATGCACAACTTCGCCAGCAGTCAAATGAAGCACTAAGCAATAAAGCACTTGGTCCAGCCATTGACTCAAAAGTACAGATGAAGGTGCTAGGGCCACACAGGGCTGAAGCTGGTCCATCAGCAGGGATGAAGAAACACAATGGGAATGGGATGCTGGCAGCAGTTGCAGTCAAGGAAGGGAGGAAGAAACAAAAGGAGACTGGTGATTACCACATCATGAAGTTTATTGTTTGCTGTGGAATTCCACCAACTGTTGTGGACTCTGCTGAATGGAAGGAGATGGTGGCAGTGCTGAACCCCCACTACCAGCCACCATCATCAACAACCCTCACCAAGAAGTTAATTGTCAATGAGGCTGCCAAGATTACTGCCACCATTAACAAAATCTTGTTAGGTTGTTGAAACTTGACAATTACCTTTGATGATGGTAAAGTATGAAGACCTAAATCAACTTACAGTGCCCATGTAACAACTGCTACATGCTGCACATTCTGCATGGAGCTGGATGATGCCTCACAGCTGAGTCACACAGCCAAGTACATCCTTGAAGTTTTAGAACATGTAGGTGCCTATCTGTGGTAGTTCCAGGATGCCTAATGACTTTGATTACAGATGATTACCAAGATCAGGCCATGGAATTTTTGTGCAGTAACATCCAACAATACTGGAAATACTTGCAAAGCATGAAGGCTCCTCTGTGAAAAATATCCCCATATCATTAACATACAAGATGGATGCCACTTGCTGAATCTTGCCATCAAGGACATATGCTTACTACCTGAGTTTGGGGAGGTGAGAACTTCCTACACTGGTACCAATGGAATTATCTGAGGTTGCTTGTGGTAAACAGATCATTAGTCAGATCTGTTCAATACTTGCATTTATGAGCTGCTCAACATATTCTATGGAACACTTTAATCACCAGTATGCATGCCTTGGGATACATTGGGGTTTAGAGTACATTGGTGAAACATGTTTTGGCACTATTTACTGGTCAGCCTTGTCAGTGCAATGTGGACTGCCTGCTTTTGCAGCTCTTGCAGAAAGTAATATAGACATCATGGTTAGTTGGGATGATGGTGGTTCTCTGTCTTACTGACATGATTAAATGCCAGGGTCACAATGCACTGTTCCAGCCTGGTGGCCAGAAGATTTTGTTTGAACTTGCTTTATCAAAACTACTCCAAGTGACAGGACCATGGGCAAAAGGACTATGAGTTCTTGAAGCTGCTGATGTTACTGTTGACCATATCTACTATGTTTTCTTAGGGATAATGTCACAGCTTGAAGCAGACTTTTGTAAGAATAAGTTCAGCTTGGGTCAGAACACAATAGAAGATATCTGTTGCATTGCAAACAACTGGTTCAATGAGCTGGTCAATGAAACACCCCAGTCGCATGACCTTTACATTACTGCATTTGTCTGTAATCCAGGTGCATTCACTCATGGGCTCACCAACTACATGTCTACTGATATCACTATGGACCAAGCTTATTGTTGTGAGTCGATGTTGGGATCAATGGCAAAAACAACCAAAAACCCAACACAAAGACAAAAAAAATGTGAGTGGTGGTTTTCCTAAGTGGTATCCTGCTTGAAGGACCTGTAAAATCGAAAGGGGAGGGGTTCTGTGCAGCTAGTGCAGAGGGAGGGGGACAGTCTGGACAGGGAGGAAGCTGGGAGACAAAGGGAGACAAAGATAATAGGCTCCTGTGAGCCTAAGGATGACTGGGAGCAAAGGAAGATCAGTGGATAGACCCTTAAGGGGGCCTCAACCACTGGAAGACTGAAGATGATGATGGAGGGGCTTCAAAAGGATGGGAGATGAAGATATATTGCAGGAGGATAGTCTCCTGGAAGTAAGTATGAAAGTGATGTATATTCTCTCTAGGCCATCTCCCTGATATCTGGAACTGCAGGGTTTATATACAAGACCAGAGCATAGCCTCCAACAAATGTGAAGCAACACTCTGTCAGTGATTGGTAAAGGGGTTGGTAAGGGATTGGTGATGATCAGTAAGGCTTGGTAAGGACAGGTAAGCGATTGGTAACAAAGTGGTAAGCATGACAAAGAATGTCAGTAAGCAATGTCAAATAAGTATGAGTCATGGAAGGAACAGATGATTAACATGCCAAGAGAACGATGAAGATTCAGAAAAAGAGAAGCTGAGGAGAGTGGTGGTAGTCTGAAGGGGAGAGATCTTCCAAAGGGGCTTCTATAGCCTAGAAGAGATAACTGTCTGAGGACGTCTAATGCTGTCTGAAGCAGTCTGAACACTGAATAAGGCCACTCAAAGCCTTCTCGAACTCAACTTGAACTCATAACTCAGTACTTCGTTATTATTTTTTGTATGTAGTTACAGTGGAGAGTAAGTGCATGCAGGCTTACTTAAGCCACATCATGTGTCTACTCTCGAAGCTAAGTAAGGTCTAAAGTAAATGAACAGAAATAAAAGTAAAAGAAAGTAAAAACAGTAAAGTAAAAGTAAAAGTAAAAAATATAAAATAAAAGAAATATCCTAGTGGGGAGTACTCACTCCCTACAATGAGTCAGGGTATTGGTCATGGCTGAGTAAGGGGTATGACTGAGCAAATCTCGATGTGAAAGGTCAAGGCACAGTGATTCCAAATGAAGAACGGTGGGGGATCCTGCCAGGGGCTGAATGTTGGGGGTCTCCACAGGTGTCAGGGCATTGGATTTCACATTTTTCCCCCTCTTCCTCCTCTGAAAAAGGGTGCTACATCAACAGCCAGTCTTCAGCAGGGCCTGAGGAAGATGGGGGACTGTCCTCTCCCATGAGAGCAGGGAGAAGTGCCTCAAAATCATCATGAATGTGATCAGATAGCCTAGATGACAGTAACTGGTACTGAATCTGTTGCAACCTTGGAAGAACAAATGATGAGAGTGAGAAGATGTTGCAGGGGGTGGGAATGATGTGACAACCAACAAACAATGTTGTATCTTGGTCACTCCAAGAACTGATAGAGAGCAAAAGGGGAAAGGAGTTTTAGGTGCAAGCACGAAATGAACTCAATTGGAGTATCCTACAACAAGAGAGCCCGGTACTTATACTACTAGAGCTATTTGTACCAAGGAACATCATAGAACAAACCAAACAAAGAGAGATAAATGCGATTGGCTACAGTGAAACATGCTGAGTCAATGTGGCCAAAGCTTACTAAGTAAAGCGTCTAGTGAGCATCTGTGTAACCCTAACCAGAGGGTAGCTAAAAGAGGAAAACTACGCTAAGAAAAGTTAAATACTGTTACACTATCCCCTCCTATGGTTCGACTTCCAGGTGAGACCATAGTGGTGGGCAAGAGGTAACAGGGTCAGGTATTGGGGAAAAAAGAAGTTCAGAGGTGTCAACGAGGCGAAGTTTTCTAGGGGCAGAAGGGCGAAGTTTATAGAAGTCGTCTATTGCCTCCTGGGCATTCTTAAGAGCGCTAGCTGGCTCCCAAGTGCGATCTTCATCAGGATAGCCCCTCCAGTGAACTAAAAACTGTAGTCCCCCATGCTTCAAGTGCGAATCTACCACCTTTTCGACCTCGAACTCTATATCTCCTTCATTGGTCACCTGCTGGGGACCAGGTCTAACAACTGGTTGCCCATCAAGGGCGCCAAGATAAGGTTTCACCCATGAGACGTTCACAACCGGGTGAATTCTCATATTGCGGGGTAGCTTTAATTTAACAGTGTTCGGGAGGACCTCGACTACTTCATATGGTCTGATCCACTTTTCAGTTAACTTCCAGCTCTGCCAGTCTTTCAGCGAGAGGTGGTTTGTAGCTAGCCAAACCTGAGCACCAACGGAATACGTAGGGGAAAGGGAACAATGTTTGTCTGCCTGAGTTTTCTGTCATTGCCTAGCTTTTCCAAGCATGTCACGTACGTTCTGGAACACCTGGAACCAGTCTCTAGCGGTTTCCTCCGCTGCTTCTACCTTAGAAGTCATTGGCTCGACGCCCATTCGTGGTAAATACAAACGAGTAACTTCAAAGGGGCACTTGCCAGTAGAATCAGACTTGGAATTGTTATACGCGAACTGCGCCAAAGGCAGCCAATCTTCCCACTTTTCCTGCTGGTGGTTGACATACATCCTCAAGTACTGCTGAATTTCGTGGTTCAACTGCTCAGTTTGACCATCCGTTTGTGGATGAAATGCCATCGAGAGCTTCTGCTCAACTCCCAACATTTTAAACAACTCGCAAGAGAACTGTGAAGCAAACTGCGGTCCGCGATCTGAAACGATAGATAAAGGGAGTCCATGATGTTTCCAAACGTGTGATAAATAAAGCTTTGCCATGCTAGTGGCAGTTTCTTCGGCAGTGCAAGGGATAAACTCGGCTTCCTTCGAGAAGTGATCTACTACGACCAACATGTGGGACTTTCCAGAGGTGGACTTGACACCTAGATCCATAAAGTCAGTAGTAAGATCTTGCCAGGGTCCACTAGGGATCGGCAGAGGTTTGAGTTCTCCAGCCGGCAGCTTATTACTAGACTTGCTAGTCTGACACGCTTGACAGTGTTTTACATATTCTTCAACATCGGGTTTCAAGGTAGGCCATGTGAACCAGCATGTGACCAACTCCTGAGTTCCTTTAATTCCGTGATGACCCGCTAGGGGTGAATCATGAAGAGCAGCAAGAACCTTCCCACGGCATCCTTCAGGTACAAAGACCTTATCTCCATTATATAAAAGTCCATCTTTCAGGGTGAGCTCGCTAGCATCTACCCCAACCGAAGCATGACGAAGTTCTTCTTCCAAAGAAGACTCCAAGCGAACCAAACGAAGCTGTTCGGGTCTAATAAACAACGATTCTTCTGTTTTTGCATTTTCTTTGTTTTCTACTAAGTCCTCACAACGAGAGAGAGCGTCCGGTCGTCCCATAGAAACACCAGGTTTGTGGACGATAATACAGTTAAAACGGCTGAAATACTGTGCCCACCGTGCCTGACGGGGCTGAAGCTTCTGAGACGTCATAAACCACTTTAGGTTATGATGGTCCGTCCAAATCTCAAACTGGTATGGGGTGGCTTCCAAATAATGATGCCATTGCTCCAAAGTGCGGATGATGGCTAGCATCTCTTTATCGTGAACCATATAATTTAATTCTGCTCCAGAGAGGGAGTGACTCAAATAGGCAACTGGTCTCCAGAGACCATCTTCACATTCTACCGAGAGCACAGCTCCGGTTGCATAGTCCAAGGCATTGGTCTCTAAACAGAACTTCCGATCCTGATCGGGAAACATAAGAATAGGGGCCATGATGAAAGCTTCTTTAAGTGTATCAAATGCTAATTGACATTTGTCAGTCCACCGGAACGGAACGTCCTTTTTCATGAGATCATTAAGGGGACATGCCACTTGGGCAAAGTCCTTGATAAAGCGTCAGTAAAAGTTCGCAAGGCCGAGGAAGCCGCGAACTCCGCGAATGGTAGTGGGAACAGGCCAACTCTGCACAGCAGCAATTTTGGTGGGGTCCATCTTAACTCCATTAACGCCAATGATCATCCCAAGGAAGTCAACTTCCTGTCTCTTGAATAAGCATTTCTCCAGTTTGACAAACAGGTCATTCTCTTTCAACCTCCTGAGCACCTCTAGCACGATCCTGTCATGCTCCTTTTCATCGTCTGTTTTTGTAAATATCATTAGGTCATCAATATATACCACTATGGCATCCTCCATATCACCGAAGATGTCGTTCATCATATTTTGGAACGTGGCGGGGGAATTACAGAGTCCGAAAAACATAACCAGCAGCTCAAAAGCACCATGATGACAGACGAAGGCAGCCTTCCACTCGTCACCCTCCTTGATGCGAACATTGTTGTATCCCCACCTAAGGTCCATTTTCATAAATAATTTACAGCCTTTTAGCTTGTCAACAAGCTGCGAGATAAGCAGGAGTGGATACGAGTTCTTGACTGTATGCTCGTTTAAATAATGGTAGTCTTGTACCATACGCTTTTTCCCATCCTTTTTCGGGACAAAGAACACCGGGGACGTTTGCGGAGACTTGCTCGGCTGAATGTAACCCTTTTTGAGCTGTCCATCAATGAAGCTACTAACTTCAGATTGCTCATCGGGAGACAGAGGGATCAACCTTCCTTTCTTGGGTACAAACGAGTCCTTTAGTTCTATAGCGTGGTCCCATGGTTTCCTAAGCGGCATGTGTTCGGATTCCTGGATAGAGAAGACGGATAGATAATTGTGATATTCCTTTGGAACAAGTTCCTCAGGGGTTTTGTCGGTTTTCTTCACTTCCTCCTGCTTGGCGGAAGCAATAGTTTCAAGAAAAGCGTCTTGCACTATAACTTCAATCCTTTCTACACATCTTACAAAGGCTGGCTTAGGCGCTAACCTCTTACATGAGTAGGGACACCTCCTCATCGAGATTTCACCAGTCTTCCAATTGACATCGGGGTTGTGGGTGGCAAGCCACGTGTGACCCAATATCATGTCATGAGATCCTAGATCTGTGACATTGGCTACTAGCTCTTCGAAATGATTCCCATACTGAATGTGAAGTGGGACCTGATGCGTAATCCTTCCAGCGGAATTGTGAGATCCATCAACATTAAATACATCGACTGCCCTAGGCAAAGCGAGCTTCGGGAGTTTCCTTTGTTCAACAAATTTAGAGTCCAAAAAGATGCCAGTGGCGCCAGAGTCCAAAAGAGCTTGCATGGCGTGTGCATCTCCTTTTCAAGACCTGATAACTACAGGAACTGAAACATGGTCCTTCAAGTTAAGCGAACGAATTTGGGGTTTCGGTGGTACTGTCGCCTCATCATTGCCTTCCTTTTTGGGAACTACCATACGAGAAGAAGAAGAAACATTTTTTGGGTTTTTATAGGCAGAGGAATTAAGTGAACCACGTTTAACGTCCTGTTCTGAGCCCAACTGGGTCTCCACTGCAGATGGTACATTCGTATCTAAGTCCATACTACATATCTACAGAGAGAGGTGAAAACCTATTTACAGAAACAAAGTCCGAGAAAGAAACCCTTTTTTGTGTTTTACTATTTTCTATTTTTGTATTTTTATTCTTAAGAGAAGAGGGGCGAAGCGAAGAAGAGAAATGTCCAGTACTATTAGAGTCTACAGGACCCGACTTCACTGTAGCTCCGATTCTTTTAACTGTCCGATATGAGCGACGATCTGTTCAAAGCTCGTCCCTTCCATTGCTTTAAGATGGGGGTCAGCACCTTTAGAACGGACCTGCCATCCTTTGCCTTTATTTTGCCCATTCGGGCACTGAGGTCTTATGTGACCGGTCTGGCCACAGCCGTAACATTTGTAACTTGAGAAGTCTTTTCTTGCAGGACCTCTCGACCCGCTAGCAGCGCCAATGTCCATGGGCACGCTGCTGCCCGAAGTTGTACCAGCCGAAGGCCGGTTATAGTTTTGAGTCCAGCGACTGCCACACTGAGACGTTTGGAGTTTTATGGCCTCCATAGCCACACCCATTCCTTGGACTTCGGGCTCAAAGTCCTTCCACATGTTCTTTCTCCTGCCCTGTATGTAAATTTGTTGGAGAATTTCGGGGCGCATTGCCCACTCCAACATCCAGATCGTATAATCGTCGGATACCCCGGATGTGGTCCTTAGTGCGTTAAACTTTGCCAGGAACTCTTCGGTTCTGGCATTTCCTTGATGAATGTTGGCCAACTGCCTCTTGGCCCAGTCCATGTTATGAAGAGGGCGGAACCTCATTTCTACTTCGGCCGCAACCTCAGCATGAGTTGGCCACCTTTGTGCTGTGAGACAGGTATCAATTCAGGCTCTCGCATAAGCCCCTGCTATTGGTCCAGTCATGCGAGACCAGACTGCCAGCGCATCCTCTCGGTGCGTCTTGAATTCAGCAATGGCCACAAAGGCCCACATCTTTGACCACCATTCCTCAAACTTCGAAATTGAGCCATCAAACTGGCCCGGATCTGCTATTCCCTGTTTCATGGGGTCGATGGAAGTATTTGCCGCAGCAGGCCTATTCTGCTGCTGGGTGGCGACGGTGGCGGCGACCTGCTGGCTGACCATAATCAAGAGCTGCTGCATAAACTGCAGCATGTCCTCTGTCAAATTGTGGGGGTCCATAGTTGGCTACCTGGATGGGGTGACAACAGGGAATGTGGATTGTGTGTCTGTTCCATAGGTTGTATGGAACGTTCAAGACAAAACCTTGGAGGTTGGGATCTACCTCTTCAGGAGAAGGAATTCGGGGAGCGGGGGACTCTTGCTTGATATAGGGCGAGATTCGTAAAATTACAGGAGATGCCGACTCCTCTTTCTTGACTTTAGGAATTTTGAAAACCTTCGATGATTTTCCCTGGCCTCTGTGCTGGTACTCTGTCGTCAACTATCGTAGGGGTACCGTAGTGCTACTAGATATACGGTAGTACACTTTCTACCTCCCGAGCATCGGGGCACTACTTTACGCTATGTGCTTCCACCCCCTAATGTGGGTTGCACCTTCACACTACCCTTGACAGATAGCGGGACTACTAACTACGGGTCTTCTTTGACACAACCTCCAGCCGATAGGAGGACGAGACTAAAAGCATCGTCTCATAGAAGAAGAGAAAAGATGAACGAGAAGCTCCTTAACCCTGGAGTCCGGGTATGATTTCCCTAAATGCCTGGGAGCTAGTGGAGTGAGGGAGAGTTGGGAATCGAGTTCAAGTGTGACAACCGACAAACAATGTTGTATCTCGGTCACTCCAAGAACTGATAGAGAGCAAAAGGGGAAAGGAGTTTTAGGTGCAAGCACGAAATGAACTTGATTGGAGTATCCTACAACAAGAGAGCCCGGTACTTATACTACTAGAGCTATTTGTACCAAGGAACGTCATAGAACAAACCAAACAAAGAGAGATAAATGCGATTGGCT
Source organism: Pisolithus thermaeus (assembly GCA_024663475.1). Taxonomy (NCBI): domain Eukaryota; kingdom Fungi; phylum Basidiomycota; class Agaricomycetes; order Boletales; family Pisolithaceae; genus Pisolithus; species Pisolithus thermaeus. Next base: position 52,363 of record JANFAF010000121.1, on the reverse strand, counting down.
ACAGCGAAACATGCTGAGTCAATGTGGCCAAAGCTTACTAAGTAAAGCGTCTAGTGAGCATCTGTGTAACCCTAACCAGAGGGTAGCTAAAAGAGGAAAACTATGCTAAGAAAAGTTAAATACCGTTACAAATGAAGGATCCATATGCTTCTTCGACTGGAGAGACTGATACAACCACATAAGACCTTTCAAGTCTGACAACAGACTCGAGACAACCAAAGAATGTCCTCCTGGATGTCATACTGACAAGGAGAACATGCTGTCCCAAAGAGATGGCTTGGGAGGGAGTGGATGAGGAAGGGACGAACCAGGATGCTTCAGGGCAGAAGCTAGTGGGAAGTCCTGGGAGATATAAGTAGTTATGCTCCCTAGCACAGGACACGAGTGAAGAGACTGTCAACAAGGCAGCCATTATGATGGGATTTAGCGAAATGGGCATCTGTTGGCAGAAATGCTGTAGAAAATCATGGAGGGCGAGGATTGTTACCAAATTTGGAAGGAAGGATGGTGTGATCAAGGGCTATGTGTGAGCGTGGGAATGATGTCGATATCTTTAGAAATGCCCGAGGTATTCGAAAAACTGGAATGCTGTATGTGAGTGCTAAAAAGGTTTGATCAGTGCTTGAACAGTTTCTTCCCTAGCATTAAGGATTGTTCTTGTGCAAAGGATGACTGCTAGATGTACCAGTCATCTTTTTGCATTAGGCCATGTTCCTCAATCTCCCTTATTCAGCAAGACTCCATGCTCACATCACCAAACACCTTTGGTGCATGACATCGTCATGCACCTGTATACAAGGATATGAACCCATTAGCTGTGCCAACAATTGTCATCAGCTGGACTACCAAGACTAGCATCACATGCTCGAAGAAGCCACCTTGGGACATGGTTGAACATGCTGGACTTGCATTACAATGTATCTTGAAGCACAAATATGGTGATATCTATGAAGCAGGAAGTGGTGTGACAAATCCAGTGGCTGTGATGAATGCACACAACCCAGCACTTTTGAAGTACATGCCATATGATGCACTTCAATGGCTCCACCAACAATTTAAATCTTATCTCAATGGGGAGGACCCCTTTAACCACAAGCTACAACAGAAGCAAAGTACCCTAGAGTGGTGGCTGGCACTTGAAAGCAACAAGTTTGCTGATGTTCTTGCAGTAAGCTCACAATTGCTACATAGTTCACTCTGATCTGGTGAGTTGACACGACAGCAATTTTTCACTCTTAGCCACTCGCTGAAAAGATATATGCAGCAGTACCTGTCTTGATGGCTGATGAATGCATGCAGTCCACTTTAATATGGTTGAACTCACCACACTGGAGTAGGCAAGAAGTTACAATGCTGCAAGATCATATCAAGGTCTGACAATGGCACTGTTACAGCTGGGATAAGGTATTTACCAATGCCTCCTACTCCGTTCATAATACTGATTATATTTGGTAACAACTTGTCTAGCATACTACCTTGAAAACACCATACAAACCACTCATCACTTGGTGAGACATGGAGGCTACAATTCATGGTAAACTGTTAGACTCCTTGGAATCTTCCATGGAGAGTGATCTACTGCTTCCTGGGCATAGACCAACTCTACTCAACTCTGTGAATCCCCCTCCCTCAGATGCCAACCTGGTAGTGATGATGTTGATGGGATATCATGGCTGAATGGACCCCATGGCCTTGCTGAGGAGTTTTGTGACACTCCAGGAGAGAGGTTTATGCTTGCTGGGTGTGATGGAATTGATCTTAGGTCGGCCTGGCTCTGAGACATTATTTCCTCAGAACCAAGGCAGTCTCAGCAGCCCAATGTGTCTTTTTCTGACTCTTCCCTGTGTCCATCATCTTCACAGGTTGTTCCTAACACATCTGCATGGGATGAATGGGAGTAGAATCACTAAATTACTCTGTTGTCACTGAGTTTCTAGTCATGTCATGGCATTGCTAATTAACGTTAATTTGCATGGGTTAATTTGGGGCCACAGGTTGCTGTTGCAAATTTACTGGTTAATTAGGCCTGAAACCCATATTCACAGTACACTACATGCAGGCTCCTTCCCAGCCACTTTGAGTGTGAGGCTACATACAGATGGGAGATTTCAACATTCTACCATGCACAAAATATGAAACAAAAGACAGTTGTAAAATATTATATTCTGATTTAGTATTATCTGATTTATACTTTATTTGCTTCTCACACAAGGGATTTTTGGCGATTTAGGACAGCTTTTAATGACAAATAATATGACAATCCCATACTTGAAATATACCTTGCTATTCAGGAAAATGATAAGATTTTAAGTCTAAGCAAGCCTCAAAATTCTGGTGGAAATTTGAAGTATGTGCATGTGTAGCATCCAGGTCAAAATCTTAGGATATACTTGATGTATTGGGGGAGCTTTACAGCTGTTTTCAAAAGTATGCAGAAAGCCCATTTTTGAGTTGTAAGTTTCTAGGAGGACCCCATAAGCACCAGGTGTGAGAAATGTTGACTTCAAAAGGAAACTCTAGGAAGCACAGTAGTATGTTGTGTAGCTTGTGGTATCTTTTCACTACCATGTCCTCACCCTCCCCTACTTGCAAGTTGGAGAAGCAGTATGCATTCACAGTTGCCCTAACCATTTATTCTGGCCTCAAGAAGAACATGAAGAGAAAAGCCCCTGCTTTGAAGGAAGTGAAATCCATCAAAACAAAGGAGCTTTTTTTTCTGTTGTGGGACAACAATTACCTTGCATTTCTGCAAAGCATACTCAAGAAACATGGGCAAGACCAGTACAAGGTTTTGGTCCATAAGTGCTATTCATTCAAGTTTGTGCTTCTGAAAGCAAAGGGGTGAGTATTTTATTGTTATTACAGTGTATACACTGATATTATTTTTGTAGCCAGCATACTATCAGTGATGTGATGGACATTGACAACAGGATTGATTATAAGGAGATGGTCGAAAAGCTTTGTCACAATGAATCCAGCACTACCAAGGTACTCATTGATATGAAACAGGTTGAGAAGTTTCCATTGTGTGAATCTGGAGATGAGACCAGCAATGTGTCCAATGGGGATCACAACCCAGTACATCCACTGCTTTGTACAGAACTTACCACTCACTTTACCTGTAGAAATCTTCATCTCAAGGAGCCAGGGGTCTTGACACCCACCTTGCTCAATGGTGAATCAAACTCCAGCAGTTGCACAAGAATGAGCACAATGAGGGATTCACATATGTCAGACCCATGGGCCCTCTCCCACTGACACCAGCCATGATCTTGGACTGGTGTTGTGCCCTGGTGCATGTCATCTTTTTTATATCTCTTACTTCCTCTAATTGGTCCATAGGAGGATGGTGAGGCAACACTGTGCACCCTGCCCAGCATCGAGTCCTTCAACATGGCCAACAGAGCAATGCATTTACATCCCATATGCAAAGTGCAAGCTCTCTCCCAGCCACCCCCTCCTGTCACACTGTCTGTCAATGTCAATGCTCTAATGATGGTTCTCCTCCTTCAAATGCTTACCAAGTCAGGCCTAATCCCATCTTCCATACCTGCCACTCCCACTGGTCATCCCATCTTACCCCCAGTTACCCCTACTAGAGGAGATACAGAGAAGATTCCATCCTTGCCACTTCTCCCATTGCCAACTCAGCTCTCTCATTTCCTTCATTTTGCTGAAGCCAACCTTGGTGTTAGCAATGCTACTAGGTATGAGGTGAAACTTGAACTCCAGGGCATTGGCCTGGACATCCTTGTGGAAGTCAATGACAAGGTACTTTCTAATGCTGGCATTTCTATTGGCAATATCATTCATCTGAAAAGAGGCTGCATGGTATGGCAAAACAGCTCAGGTGTGAAACAAAAATGGAGTGGCACTGAGGCATCAACAAAGAGCACTGAACTCCCATGTCCCATGTACAAGAAGCATTACTTTACAGGTGGCAGGTGTCAGCTCTCAGGCCCTCCCATGGCACCTGATGACAATCTGGACAACCCATTTTCAGTCATGCTGGACTACAATCTCTTCTATAAGTGTGATATACAGAGTCAGTGGTTGCCTGTCCCAAAGGGGTATGTTGTTGATGAGAATGGTGAGGCCCCAGCTGAGGACTTGGACCCTTTTTACACTATGTAGTCACATTTATCTCATGTCACATGATATCCATGCTACAATCTGTATGACATTTGCATTGTGGAGGCACTGATATTTTGAACACTTGGAAAGTACAATGGACAAGGACAGCAAGATACCTATACTATGTAACCAGACACTCTGAAATATGCCTCTGCTTTATCTGGTGTGATACTCTGACATGTGCACATGATTCCCATGAGTAGGTGATCATCTGAATGACAGCACAGATAAGCCTTGACTGATGAGAATGCTTGTTTGATAGGATTATAGTTGGGGGAGTATGGTGGCAGGAAAATAAGCTTACACACTGACAAGTATTAGTTGGAGTGGATGTCCAGAAAAAAAAAGACTTACAGTGCATGTCTTCAACTATAGCTCAAATGCCCTTGCTCTGGTGAATATGACAGTTGTCCATGATGAGTATGCTATGTGGGCCTGGGTATGGGTTAGTCAGAGGCAACTTGAATGTAGATTAGCATTGCCAGTGTGAAAATTGGATCAAAAATTACCACATGTTCCCTCAAAAAACATACAAATTACTCACTATCAACTGGACCCTCAATGATATTGTAGGTGATAAAGCCATCAAGCATGATTGTGGGGAGAATGGAGTAGCAGAGTCCTTGTACAAAGAACCTCTTCATTTGGCACCATTGCCCTCTAAGAGAATGCCTGTACTTACACAGAGAGGGGCACCTATCCTTCACTGCTTCATCAATGAACATGAGCATATTGGGATCCAGCACTTCTGTGGCAATCTGGTTCATGTAAATGGCATGCAGTTCTTTTTTCTGCTCAGCAGCTGAAGCTGAGATAGTCTTGCATGTAAACTGAAGAAGCCAGATGGCCTGAACAAGTGTCAGGAGAGTCACATACAGTGAGCAACAAAAATGTTGCAATGTTTGCAACATTTTGATTGTTTGAGGTATAAGTTGGGATTGGATGTGGCTGTGCAGATGTGATAGGGGAGGGATTTGTAGCCCTTGCTCTTGGCTTTCCATTGGTGGTCTTTTCAATGTCAGGGGTGTAGTGGCTGTGATTATATGAGCCAATTACTGAGGCCTATGCTGTCGTGCGCTGCTACCGTCTTTTCCACTTTCATCCGCTTACTGTATGTTTCCCACCATGAGTCCCGCCTTGTTCGCACATCCCGCTGTTGTCATCCCCATTCCCATGTCTTCATGACGTCTTGCTTGGACCTCTGCCTGGCCTTAGGGGCAAGTCCATGGACCTTATGTTTATGACACAGCCATGCTTATGTACGCTTTCCTGTTTCTGTTTTACCTTTCTCGCTTCTCAGATCCCGATGGGATCTGGAGGCTTCCTTGACGGTTACGGCTTGTCTTTAGATGCATGTGACTCTGTCATGTCGCATCCTGAAAGACCCTTTCATTTGCCCTGTGCAAATGCTGCATCACAGAGACGAGTCATGACATGGTCATGATGACTCGATGTGCTGCGGAGGTGGTCTTGCTTGGACAAACCCCGTCTTGTTTGTCACATACACATTTATGGTGAAGATACGATAGTCGTCTCATTGCCTGTGGGAGTATATAAACCCGCAGCATAGTGATGTAGACTCCTTGTATTTTCGCTACCTAGCTACCTACCTAGCAAGTAGGAATCTTCCTATAAATCCCTTGCTTTCTCTCGTACATCGAAGTGTTGCTCTGCTAGGCGACCTGAGCAAGTACTCTATTGCTACAACTAGCACGACTTATCCTCGACAAGTACACAAGGGGGTAGTCAATCCTGTCCCTGTCAGTACATCACCATATCACTGCCGACATATCAGTGAGAGGCCCACCGCAAGCCGTGTGCTCGCCTATCACCTGGATATAGGTTTACTTTACTGCAAGGTAAACAGCGCGCGTCGGTCATTGCCTTGAACAAGCAACAGTGATCAACGCCGCGCGACATATGCATTGCAATGTTTTTGTTGCTGACACCATAGTGGATGAAATTGATGGTGTGAAGGATATATTTGGAGCAGAAATGCCAGCTGGTACTTACATAATATATCACATGATTAATTAAATGGTTTGTCAGTGAACAAACAAAGCCAAACATTGAATTTGAGTGATGTACCCTCTGTCCTGTACCACAACCCAAGAAATCTCAGCAACTTCTGGTGTTTGTGGCATTACCATGAGTAGGGTGTGTTCCCAGCACCACAAGTCCCTTAAAAGGTTGCTAAAATTCATCCCAGCACTGTTTCCCCTGCCAATGCCTGCAGGATCCTGGCACTCATCAGCATTGGGAAAGGTGAAAATGGCAAGTAATTCAGTCTGACACTTCAGGGCATGAAGAATGAACTAATCCCCTCCCAATATGTGCATTTTCACAAAAGAAAATTGGGTATCAAAGTTGAGGTGAGGCAATGCCCTCCTCTGCACACCAGGTGCCAAGGAGGATCAGCCAGACTATGCCCTGTGCTGAACTGTGGATCACTGGGAAAGCATTATTGGGTCATAGGTGACCAATGGGGACACCTAGGGAGAGGTGGAAGGGGAAAAAAATTCTACCCTGGCAGCCCAGTAGGTCATTCCACCCAGAGCCCTTGGAAAGTAAAGAAGGGTTTGACTTCCACCAACCTTGATACTCAATTTTCTTTTGTGAAAATGCACATATTGGGAGGGGATTAGTTCATTCTTCATGCCCTGAAGTGTCAGACTGAATTACTTGCCATTTTCACCTTTCCCAATGCTGATGAGTGCCAGGATCCTGCAGGCATTGGCAGGGGAAACAGTGCTGGGATGAATTTTAGCAACCTTTTAAGGGACTTGTGGTGCTGGGAACACACCCTACTCATGGTAATGCCACAAACACCAGGATTTCCTGAGAGAATAGCAAGAAAAGAGATTTCTTGGGTTGTGGTACAGGACAGAGGGTACATCACTCAAATTCAATGTTTGGCTTTGTTTGTTCACTGACAAACCATTTAATTAATCATGTGATATATTATGTAAGCACCAGCTGGCATTTCTGCTCCAAATATATCCTTCACACCATCAATTTCATCCACTATGGTGTCAGCAACAAAAACATTGCAATGCATAGGCCTCAGTAATTGGCTCATATAATCACAGCCACTACACCCCTGACATTGAAAAGACCACCAATGGAAAGCCAAGAGCAAGGGCTACAAATCCCTCCCCCATCACATCTGCACAGCCACATCCAATCCCAACTTATACCTTAAACAATCAAAGTGTTGCAAACATTGCAACGTTTTTGTTGCTCACTGTACTTGTGATGTTGCTCCCACAGCTCATGCTGGATTTCATCAAGGTAGATAGTACTGTGGTGTTGAACAATAGACTGAATGAAGTGGAAGTTGTCTAAATCAAGGGTACAGTGGCAGCCAGGAATATGAGAGTAAGTAAGAGGATTGAATGCCACACCATACATTGCATGAAGAGTGAGTGTTTTGTAAATGTGTGACTTCTTCACACCTAGAATGTTGCAGATGCACTTGATGCTGTATCCATCATGATGAAGGACAGGAATGTGAGCTTTTAGGTCTCTTGAGATGGTACAAGGTGACATGGATGATGGGAAACTTGAAGGTTGGCTGTATGGTAATCTCTCACATGCTACAGGCTTAGATGCTTCTGGGGTCCTTGCCTGGCTGTTTCCAACAACTGACTACTTACTCAAAATGGGCTTTCCACATACTTTGAAAACAGCTGTAATGTTAGCACAAATTTCTAATTTCAGCTACAAACATAAACAGCAGCAAGATTTTAAGTTCTGCCACTGGCAGTACAAAGGGCCAAGTAAGAAATATTGATGAACAATAAGTTCTCCTCCAGAATTTCAAGTTTTGACAAAATACTATATGTACTCAATACTAGATATATTGTCCAAATTTATATCCTGTGTGCGATCATTGCATGATGATTCCCTACTGATTGCCCAAGTTTGACACACTCATTGCTAGTGTTGCCACAGTTCAGTTTGAAAGCCTGAACCATTGGGGATTGAGCAGCTTAGTCAGCAAAAAAAGTACCCATGATTGTAGCCCCATATTCAAAACTCACAAATCAAAAAGAATTATATTAACAGCTAATAAAATGAGTGAGCTATGGCCAATTATGGTTTGAGGTGGTTCATTGAACTGTGGCCACACTACTCATTGCCCATGGGGATTGAGTGGACACTTATGTGTGATACAAAATGTACATTGATACTAGATATATCATCCAAATTTATATCTTGTGTGTGATTATCACATGATGATTCCCTACTGATCACCCAAGTTTGACACACTCATTGCCCATGGAGATTGAGTGGATGCTTATGTGTGATACAAAATGTGCACAAGAACAGCAAAAAGTACCCTTACATACCACTGCTTGGAGTCACAGTCCTGGACATGCACCAGAAGATACTTTGTCCATTAAATAGTGTACACTGGAGAGAATGACATTAGTATATAAAAATGATTGTACCTGACAGAGTGAAACCAATGCAAACATTATCACCTTTGACAATACCAGGATGGGATGACAGAAAAGCATGGATGGTAATGTGCATAAGGACTTAGTCCTGGAGGGAGAAAGTTAGTGTTGGAAATTGCTTCAGTGATCAATGGTAGCCAAGCCCAGTAGTGGTTGATTGCTAGAAACAGAGAAACATCTCAGTCATTGGACAACGGACTAACTAATTTACATGAGAGCTGCGAACCTAGAAACAGAGAAACATCTATCGAAGTCAAGTCAGTCCTGGTGTAACACGTAACGTACTGTAAGCATACCTCAGTCATTGGACAACAGACTGAGGAAAGAAAGAAAAGATTACTACTGTAGCATCTATGCGTATACGTGTCACATGCTGTCCTTGGTGTCTGCACTGTAAAGGTACACTACATGAACCTGAACACTAGTTCTCGAACAAGACTCCAACACACCCCCTCAGCGCGGCACCAGCGACAGACCCGTGTGATGAACCTGGAAAGAAGAACGGGCGAGAGACTTGGTAAGAAGGTCGGTGACATTCTGATGAGTCGGGATCCACTTGGGCATGAACACCCCCTTGCTGATGTGTTCGCGAAGGAAGTGATAGTGTACATCCACATGTTTAGTGCGAGAGTGATTAAGCGGGTTGGAGGATAGCGATATCGCTCCCGTATTGTCTGCATATATGATAAACGGAAGTGTGACCTCCTGATTCAAGGAACTGAATGCTGAGCGTATCCAAAGTCCCTCCTGAATGCAGGCCATGAGCGCCATGTACTCGGCTTCGGTAGATGACAGTGCCAACGTTTGTTGCTTTTTGGAAACGTGTGCTATTGGACCTCTGTAGAAGAACCAAACGTAACCTGTAACCAAGACTCGGTCTGCTGGACATGTTGCCCAGTCTGAGTCGGTGAAAGCGTGTACATCGTGATTGATGTTTGGATTTCCATATCGAATGTGCAAAGACTTTGTTCCCTTCAGATAACGTAGCAGGCGTTTCGCTGCAGCATAGTGGTGTGCCTCTGGATGTGCGCACTGTTGTGCTAGTCATTGAATGGCCTGCGCTATGTCTGGTCGGCTACACGTGGACAGGTACATCAACTCCCCAACTATCTTTCTGTATGCATGCGTCAGGTTTGGGACGTCCAGATGTATGTCACTATCCCGTCCAAAGGGGTGAGTAGGGTCCATTGGGAGCGACACCGGATGAGCATCTCCAAGCCCATACTCTTCGCAAATGTGGTCGATGTAGGACTCTTGATGAATCCAAACCTCCCGTGTCTCTCGCCTTCTTTCAATTTCAATTCCGAGGTACAACGAAACGGGCCCGAGGTCGCTGATGCCAAAGTGCTCCCCGACCTTTCCCTTTACCCAGTTCAGAAAATACCTATTGTTTGAACCCCTGAGACCATCGTCAACATGCCAGACAATTATACAGATTATCCTTCGTCCATCCTCCCCGGCCTTGTCAAAAATGAAAATGGCCAAATCCAGATCAGAACGAGTGAAACCGAGCTCGCTGAGAAGCTTGCACAGCGTGATGTACCAGTCGAATGTGGCCTGCTTGAGTCCATACAATGACTGCAGGAGTAGACACACCAGAAGCGCCCCGTGTCGCTATACTGTTCAAATCCCCTCGGTTGTTTCATGTAGATTTCCTCTGTGAGTTTGCCGTGAAGAAAGGCCCTCTTTGTGTTGAAGCAGTCAAGTTCCCAGTCGTTCCTGGCCGCGAGCGCTATGAGCAGTTTTACGGAACTCTGTCTGGCAACTGGAGCATAGGTCTGATGAAAATCGACTCCCGGAACCTGTGAAAAACCCTGCGTGACGAGCCGTGCCTTGAACCTCGAGCCTCCCTTTAGGTCTACCGGCTTGAACTCGAATACCCAGCAGTTTCCCACGAGCTTTCGGCCGAGTGGCAGCTCCACTAATCTCCAAACTCCCATCTCTTTCATTGTCTTCAGTTCCTTCTCCATCGCCTCTCTCCATCCGTCGTGATCCGAGCACTTTACAGCTTCTTCATACGTCACCGGAGGGATTGACATGTCATACCCTGGTTGACCTGGATCGCGTCGCCTGTCACTTCTGATCGATAGGTGCGACTGTTCTGTTATTATTAAGTTGACCTGATGTTCCGAGAATGTTCCACCATCGACCTCGCCCTCATTGCTAACATCTCTCGAGTCGTCGTCCTGCATCACCCCCTCACTTGTACCTGGAACCTCCTGAAGATGATTGCCCCTCAACCGATGAAACTCGTCTTCTACTGCCTTGCCTTTCTCCGTCAGGGTGTGAAGACGGCCAGATCTGCGAGGAGCCCCGGTGGTTGACTGATCAGTGGAGGGTGCAAGTGTTGAAGACATTGATCCAGGTTGGGAGGAATCGGAAGGTGCGTCCAGCGCCCGCCATGGAAGAGTGAGATCCCGCTGACGCATAACTGAACCCTCATCAAACACTACGTCCCTGCTGTTGAAAAAGGTGCCCGTTGCGCAGTCTCTCAACCGCCAGCCCTTGACTCCGTCGGGGTATCCCATGAACAGTGCTTTGGAGGAATGAGGTCCATTCTTTACTCGACACTCTGGAGGTATTCAAGAGAAACAGCGGCAGCCAAACACATGAAGGTGAGACACGTCTGGCTTATACCCATAAAGCATCTCGAACGGTGTCTTTCCCTCAGGGAGAACGTGTGTTGCGGTCAAGTTCCATAGGTACCCCACAGTGAGAACGGCTTCACCAAAGTACCCCATGGAGAGATTGGCCTGACTCAGTGCTGCTAGCGCCCTACCCTGGATCGTGCGTATGCCACGTTCCGCCTTTCCATTCTGCTGATGTGCGTATGCCACAGACCTGTGGTGTTCAATTCCCGCATCGACCAGGCCTCTGGTAAACTCTGCTCCCATGTACTCTCCCCCGTTATCTGTTTGTATCGCCTTCACTCTGGCATTAAACTTGTTCTCCCAACGGGACTTGACCATCAACCACGCCTCATGAGTTTGGTCCTTCGTTGCTAAGAGCTGGATGCTGATGGCATTTGTATAGTCATCGATGAACATGATGAAGTACCGTTTCCCATGCAGGGTGGCAAGCAGAAACGGCCCGCAGAGGTCTGTGTGAACGAGTTCGAGGAAAGTGCACATGGGTGAGGACGTTGAGGTCGGATAAGGCTTGTGTGGGTGCTTTGCCACTATGCATGCCTCGCAACGAGACTGAGCCGCTGACGAAGTGACCTGCACGCCCCTTGCTGTGATTGGAAGATACCTCGCAATGTCACCCCCTGCATGCCCCAACCACGCATGCCACAAGTCCCAGGTAAGTGGACTTGGTATGAAGGCTGTGAAGTTGAACAGCTCAACAATGTTCTGTCCATCAGAGGGTCTAATAAACTCGATATCGAGGAAGCACAACTGCACCTTCATGTTGACGCTGCCGAGAACTACCTCCTCGTGTGCCAGTTCGCACCGACTGGGTCCCCCTCGAAATCGCACATCCCAGCCTCGTTCCACCATGCGGCCAACTGACAGTAAATTGACAACAGCGTTTGGAGCATATAAGCAGTGCTGCAACCGCAGATGAATTCAACAGCCTCCAGGTTTGAGAACTGCCATGCAGTCTCCATAGCTCTTAGTGTCCAAACTTCCCTGATTCGCAGTTTTCATTGACACGCTCGAGTCCTGAGTGAACATCCAGAAAAACGATGGGTCTCGAATGAGATGTGTCGTTGTGCCCAAATCTAGTATGGTGGACGACTCCAAGGTCACCAGAGAGGTGAGGCTTGTGTTTTCACTCGGACTAGTCTCATCTGAGATTTCCTCCACGAGCGCACAAGAAAGATCACGGAAGAACATGTCGGTTGGCGGACATGAGATTGCCACAGCTGCCAATGGTACACCAGGTGTCGACTTTGCACTCCCCTCTGCCGCTGGCTGTACTGATGCCGTCGGTGGTGTTGCCGTCACTGCCACCTGTCCCATCGTGTTCGTCTTTCCCCTCTGCCAGGGTGCCTGACCAGCCTTCCCCCCACCTGGCTGAAAACAATTATTCCAGTCATGATCGGTCCTCTTCCGTCCCACGCAAATGGGCATGGTGCATGGCGTGCTGCTGGGATTATTTCTTGTCTTCCTTAGGCCAGTTTCAGGGTTGACCTCCCCTCGCTTTCCTGCTATAGCTGCACTTGCGTACTCTGAGCCAGGACCAGGTGTCGACGATTCACTTATCATCTGCACTGCCTCCTTTATGACTGTTTGTGCAGTGTGTTTGAAGGTGTAAGTCCTGGCTCCAGATGCCTGTGTATGCTGCATCACTGGCCATGACATGGAAGTGAGGAAGGGATTTGTTGACTGTCGCACCGGAATGAAAGGGTTCACTGGTGTTACTGGGGTGCTGGCTGGGGGCGGCCATCCCGACTGCGAGACAAGACTGCTCCCGGTGGGCACTGGCATCAGAAGACTGGACGAAGCCCTCATTTGCTGTTCGCTGCGCTCCAGATCCATCTCAATGCCCCTTCGTATCATCGGCCACATCCCTGTCTTTGGCATCCCCCGCAAGAGTGCATATATTGCATCGGCCTCCGATGGTTTCACCCCCATGCAAGCGAGTTTATCATTTGCATGTATATGCACGATGACATACTTCTCCGCGTCGGCTGCCCCTTTCATCTGAAGTGATGCTATTTGGGCGCATATGGAAAACTGAAGCGAGACATCTGTCTGGTCATAGAGCTCTGCGAGTGTATTCCAGACTTCGTGTGCGGTGATATCAATGTTGTCGGGAATGAGGGTTAAGACTGACAAGTTTATCTTTCTTAGGATGATTGACTTCGCCAAACCATTGTCTTTCAACCACATTCGAATCTCCTCTTGTTCTGCCAGAGTTGGAGCCATTGGGAGCAGAGGTGTTGGACAGATGGAGGTGTATCTGAGATAGTCAAATGGGTTCGTACCAGTGCTGACATGATTGTAGACCCCTTGTCCGATAAGCAACTGTTCGGTCTGTCTTCTCCACTCGTAGTAGTTCTCAGTCCCCTGCAGCTTGGGAACATTTTCGAACTTCCCCATAACGCAGTCTACGGATGTGCCTGTATGCGCTCCGATCTTGTGCGTATATTCCTCTGATCCAACCAGTTCTCTGTTCTAGACGTTATTGAGTTGAGCTCGCCTTTCTATGGGGCCAGCTCGGGGCTCATAACCTGATCGCTAGAAACAGAGAAACGTCTCAGTCGTTGGACAACAGACTAACTAATTTACACGAGAGCTGCAAACCTAGAAACAGAGAAATGTCTATCGAAGTCAAGTCAGTCCTGGTGTAACACGTAACGTACTGTAAGCATACCTCAGTCGTTGGACAACGGACTGAGGAAAGAAAGAAAAGATTACTACCGTAGCATCTATGCATATATGCGTCACATGCTGTCCTTGGTGTCTGCACTGTAAAGGTACACTACACGAACCTGAACACTAGTTCTCGAACAAGACTCCAACAGTGGTGCTCATGGACACTTTTAGTATATGTTATCTACTTGATGACCATTTATATGTATGTACCCTTGCTTGTGTTTAGATGCTGTAATGGCTATCTATATAAGAGTGGGGAAGTTGTCAGGGTAAACCCTGTCAACTTGTCCCTGATTCTGGTCCATGATTAGCTGTGTTGCTCTAAGTCCTTCTAGCCACAAACCTTCATTTTTAACAGTTAGCAGGTCTCACTGTAGGATCAAGCCATGGAACTTACATGACACAGGGAGAGGACAACTACATGATCATCTGTGACTGCAAGACATGCAAAATGACTAGCAACCTTTCATAGATGCACAGTTTCTAAGTCATCTGAGATGACTGAAGAATATAACTTCACCAGAAAGTCCAGGTATGATGTGAGTGGATCATGCTGCTTTCCAGATGGTAATGACAATTGTTGTTGCACAGCAAGAGTCAGAAAACTGTTATTTCTGAATATGTACTTGATGCTTCCAGGAACAGGTGATGCTGAAAGATAGCCTTTTTGGACTGAAAATACTGGCCAGACCAGGGATTGAACCTGGGTCTTCCCACTAGTGCTGGGGTGCCTTACCACTAGGCCACCCAGCCATCCCTTACTAGCCTAGAGTGTGGATTCACTTTCCAACAAGCCTTGTGGGCACTGGGTAGAACATGATAAGTGAATTGCCAACATGAGTAGAGGACCTGCTATAGACAATGCCTTTGTGCCTAATGTGTGCACATAGGACTGCAGTGCATTGCATCAGCAAAACCCTGTGTTTGGTACAGAGGCACAGACCCACAGATGGTACAGATTTTCCACAGACCAAGTACAGACCCCTACAGACCCTACAGACTCTACAGACTCCACAGATGTAAACTTTGATTTGCCCATATCTCATCCAAAAATAGACATACTGATGAGATAATCATACTGACATAATCATGACATCATACACTACAACTTTCATTATTACATCATAACTGTACAGCCACTTTTTATTTTTGCAAACTGGGACTCCATGAGAACTTTGCAAATATCTCACCCAAAAAAAGAGATATTACTAAGGTAAAAATACTCCCATGGTCCTGTGATCATAGGCTACAACTTTCATTAGGGTGGAGTTTGAATCTGAGTTTGAAGTTTATAGAGGTGTGCCACACAACCCACACAGCTGGCTTTGAAAGTTGCTGAGGTAAGCAGAAATGGATATTTAAACTCAGCTCACTCTGACACCACATCTCTTTCCACTACCACCACCATCCCTCTTCCTCATCATCATCTTTGTTGTTGTCCCTCCCTCACCACCCTCCTTTCCCACCACCACCCTTATGGTGGGTACCCTCTCCCTACTAATAGTAATAACACAGTGGTGGTTTCAATGTTGTCATGCACTCTAAAGAGTATTCAAAATGGAAAACAATATATTCATTTGTCATTCAAATTATCAGTGCTCTCTAAATATGGGACTTATAAGTTTTATCTGAAGTCTATTTTCAGACAAACATTATGATATCTGCCCAAAGACAATTGGAAATTACATATTATGTGAGGTTATAGAGGCAAATGCTCTTATAATATATAATTTCAATTGTCTTTGGGTAGATATCATAATATTTGTCCCAAGGTAGACTTTAGATAAACCTTATAAGTCCTCTCAGAGTAAATATTTAGAAAGCACTGATAATTTGAATCACAAGAAAAGGTATTGTTTTCAATTTTGAATATTCTTTAGAGCACAGGATAACATTGAAACTGCCACTGTGTAAGTGACCACTTAGTATAGATAGATATGTATATCCTTGTACCTTGACATGTAATTTAGGTAGCTTATGATACAGTGAGTGAAAAAACGTGTGCAATGTTTGGCTGTTTTGTACTAAGTCCAGTGTAGCGCCATGAGGCGTGGGAATCATGCTTAGCCTTGGTGAGGTGGGTGGTAGTACTCGCTCTTGGCTACAAAATGGTCCCAGGGTCATGTGATTTGGTGCAGTAGTCCTTGAGATATGTCCATTATAAAACAGCTACACCATTGCACACATTTATTCACTTTTGGGCTGGAAGTAAAATCTGAGTCAAATGAAGAGATAATTGTGGTTGTTTGGTCCTACAAACAAAGATACACATATAAACATTGTGTCTGAGTTTGAACAAGTTCACACGCTTCTTTATTTCCAACCTTTACCACCATGAGATCCATCTCCTCCACCCAAAGGAATACTATCCTCACTATGCTTGATTCTGGTCATTCTCCTTCCTCTATTGCCTCCAGTACTGGCCTACATCACTCTACCATCTCTAGACTTCGTTCCAAGGAGTGTTCCAGCCTGCAGAAGTCCACTGGAGGTCGTCCATCCAAGCTTTCCCCTGCTAATGTCCACCATGCCATCCACCTCATCTCAACTCAGAAGGCAGACAATGCTGTGCAGGTGACCAAAACTCTCACCAATGTCATCAACCAGCCCCTCCACCCAAATACTGTTTGCCAGCACCTGAAGAAGACTGGTATGAAGGCTGTGGTAAAGCAAAAACGACCTATCCTCTCTGCCAAGCATCACAAGGCAAGGTTGGACTTTGCCTATGCCCATAAAGATTGGACTTTGGAGGACTGGAAGAGGGTGGTATGGTCTGATGAGACTAAAAT
The DNA here is from genome assembly GCA_024663475.1 of Pisolithus thermaeus. Classification (NCBI taxonomy): domain Eukaryota; kingdom Fungi; phylum Basidiomycota; class Agaricomycetes; order Boletales; family Pisolithaceae; genus Pisolithus; species Pisolithus thermaeus. The sequence continues at coordinate 35,653 of JANFAF010000121.1, read as the reverse complement.
TAATCGCCTGGGGTCAGATGGGCGCAAATGGGCATGGAAAAAGCCAGGGGAGAAGCTGAATGATAGGCTAGTAGAGGGGACACTGAAGTTTGGAGGAGGGTCTCTCATGATGTGGGGCTGTATGACCTGGGAGGGTGTTGGGTATGGCACCAAGATTGATGGTAGGATGGACGGAGACCTCTACCTCCAAATTTTGAAGGATGAACTACAAGATTCCCTTGAGTATTATGGTCTCCATCCTCCTGACATCATCTTCCAGCAGGACAATGACCCCAAGCACACCTGCAAACAGGTCAAGGAGTGGCTAGAGGAGCAGGATTTTAGGACTATGGTATGGCCTGCACAGTCCCCTGACCTCAACCCCATAGAACATGCCTGGGGTTACCTCAAGAGGAGGCTTGCAGAGTATGAGCATCCTCCCAAGGGAATACTGGAGTTGTGGGAGAGGACTCAGGTGGAGTGGAACAATATGTATACCAGCTGAAGAGTGTCAGAAGTTGATTGAAAGCATGCCTAGGAGGGTGGAGGCAGTGATTAAAGCAAAAGGAGGCTATACCAAGTACTGATATTCCCCAAATACCCCTCACTTTTCAAAAGTGAATAAACGTGTGCAATGGTGTAGCTGTTTTATAATGGACATATCTCAATGACTACTGCACCAAATCACGTGACCCTGGGACCATTTTGTAGCCAAGAGCGAGTACTACCACCCACCTCACCAAGGCTAAGCAGGATTCCCACGCCTCATGGCGCTACACTGGACTTAGTACAAAACAGCCAAACATTGCACATGTTTTTTCACTCACTGTAATTTGATTCAATTATTGGTCAACTACAACATATGTGAGTGGTGAGAATCTGTAGTACTAAACAATCTGGGGTAGGTCTGTACAGATTTTTAGGTCTGTGCAGGGGGGGACCTGTCTGTGGATCTGTGGTCTGTACAGACCTGTATAGAGGGGGGGGGGTTGCTGATGCTGTGTCCTGAAACTTAGCATGGGAGCTCCACAGTTTACTGGGGGCATGCTCATTACTGAGGCCATCATCAGTGAGTGTGAGAGCAAACAAGTGCCCAGCTATGGAATCACCAGCATCAGACAAAGACCCAGTCTCATTGCTGGATGAACTATCAGCATGTGTATGCCTGGTGACATGCTCAGCTTGGACATGCTTGAGATGAGCTGGAATGAGGTGGGAGTTCATGAGCATGCCCTTTCTTTGTCCATTTGCATCTGTGCCACCTTTGTCCAGGTGCTTGTTACAAATGCATCATTTGAGGATGGGGGGAGCAGAAGGCATATGCTATCAGCACCATGGGTCAGGAAATGTGGGGCTCAAGAATTTGGCAAACTTACAAAAATCCAGAGGAGGTTCTCATTTACACATTTACAGAAGGAGACTTCACATTATATATGTGACATCCTACCTCCAGGCACATCTTAGGCTAAAACAAGGTTGGGAAGGGACAGACACACCCAGGGTCCTAACATTCATCAGGAATGACAGTTTGCCATCATTGTGACCTTGTTGTGAGCCAGATTGGTATGTACAACATGCTGCCACCCTTGTACTTGTTTCCAAGTGGCTAGAACAAGACCTGTAGTGAGATCTCACAAGGAAAATGAAATGAAAACTCATTGGAAAGGATATTTCAGTGCACAATTGGTATTCCATGGGAGATCTCAAGTGGGATGGACATGAAACAATGTATGTGTTGGCATAAACTCAGAAATGGAGTGATTTAGAGCCTTCCATGATGGTGATGTAATTGCCATCACAGAGGTCACACCATGAATCTTGGCATATATTTATATCTCTCTGTAAGGTGGGCTGGCCCAGATGCAACTTTGCAGATGTGGCACAGACACAGCACATACATACAGCACAGTACATATGTAGAATATGGAAACAGATGGCAAGAAAGAATAGTGATGCTTGTAGGATGGAATGTATGTAAAGTGGATGATATGAAGCAGAAGAACCAAGCATGATGCTTTACCCTACCCTGGCATGAGAGTGAGCTCTATCACCAGGTAAACTGCCACTTGAGAGAACATTTGGTGCCCCTAACCATTTTTAGCCATGCCTGATACCACTGGAAAGCTGTCAGTTTCATTCTGTTTATGAGTGCATGGCAGAAATTGTCCCATGATTGAGGCAGGGCAAGTGTCAATGCCTGAAGAGAGCCACAGTCTACTTCTTCATTGATGGACTCTCTGCATTCCCTGTAGAACTTAGTAACACCTTCTTTGATCCTTTCCAACCCCTTGTTCCACAACTGCTCAATGAGATCCATGTGGGTATTGTCAGGGAATATCTAGTTTACATCAGTTTATCTTTGTGAGTTACTATGATGGAGAGTAAACATACCCCATGAGTGGTGTACTCAGTCTGTTTGGCCTCAACATCCAGATTTATTTGGATGCTCATTTCCTCCAGGGTGGTGGCCATGTCATTCTCCAACCACATGTAATAATGCACATGGGAGATCTTACACCAGGTATGGTCACCTGTGACAATCAGTGCAAGCTGTAGCTTGTCAGGCCTTGTGCATGGGTTGCATGCCAAGATGAACACCTCCAAATCAAGGGTTGGTGGGTTGATGAGCCAGCAGGTGAAGGTAGAACCTAGACATGGTGCATGATATGCTGGTACCTCCTCAATTACAACTATGACAACCATTTCCACCTCAGGGTGGGCAGTGACCTCAAGCACAATCTTTCCAAAGACTTGATGGTGTGACTGGGTAAATGTGCATTCTAAAATGAAGGGTAGAATTTGTCACTTTGGACTGTCCATGGAAGTCATGGACAAGACCAGGTCAGGCATGCAGGTGATGTCATCTTCTTTCATGGGAAAGTTGGGCAGCATAGCAAGTTGCATAATGTCATGATCATATCCCACACTCAGCAGTGGCAGGAATACAACTGTGATGTCTTCCATGGGAGCCTCATGAATGGTGGAAACACATTGAATAATAAGAATTCTTGTGCTGACAAAATATGTCAACCTGTATGGGTCCCATAATCAAATCATAGTTGGATACCATGCACAATTTGATATCTTACTTACTTACTTTGGGTTTTTCAGCACATTAGGGTCATTTTCAATTGCTCACAAAATGGCTTTGAATTCTTCTGGCAATATGCCAGTATACTCCTGGATACAATGTCAATCTAAATGCCATTTTGAACTGACCTGACAATGTTACCTGGAAGTTGAATGTTGGTTTTCACAAGTCCCTAGTGATTACATTGCACTGGACTGTGAACCATTCACAAGTGTGAGTGTTGAATTTACACAGTAAGAAACATGCACACATGGTTTCAGGTGTTGAGTCAACTGCCCAAAGGAGGCAGCTACACCTTGCCCAGTGTAGGGAAGGGAACCTCCCTAGTAGGATATGGAGTGATGGTAGAGTGGTTGAGGGACATTATTTTATTTTATTTTTGTAAGGGGCATGATCCCTGTTTTGTAACATTGAATGGGACTTAGGTGTGAAGCATGAGGATGATTAGTAAGCAATGTTTGGACTTGGACTCAAGTTGTAGTAGCCACAGAACAATCACCACTATTGAGGCTGGAGAGCACAGACTGGTGAGACCAGTCTGTGGCAGTCTTTGTTGGAATGTGAGTCCACACTCTAGGCTAGTAAGGGATGGCCGGGTGGCCTAGTGGTAAGGCACCCCAGCGCTAGTGGGAAGACCCAGGTTCGATCCCTGGTCTGGCCAGTATTTTCAGTCCAAAAGGTTATGAGCCCCGATGGCACTGGAAACTGGTCCCTGCTGGAAGCACACAATAAGCCACTCATCTTGGGGTGGTCTGTGGGTGGGACAGCTGTGGAGAGCTGTAATGAACCCATTACCCAAGGATGGAGGGGGTGAGTGTGGCTTCAGAGGGAAGTGTTGGAATGTGAGTCCACACTCCAGGCTAGTAAGGGATGGCCGGGTGGCCTAGTGGTAAGGCACCCCAGCACTAGTGGGAAGACCCAGGTTTGATCCCTGGTCTGGCCAGTATTTTCAGTCCAAAAGTCTTTTCTGCTACAGTCCTTGAGAGTGAGGCCTGGGCAGCCCTAGGGCAGTCACAGGGTGGTGGGATTGAAATTTTTTGTCAGGTTTTCAGCTAAGTGTTCCAGCTTTCTTTTCAGTTTCTTTTCTCTACCAGTTCTTCTCTTCAGACAGGTCTCCTATAGGGTCTAACTAGCCTTTCAGATCCTATTCCTAGTTAATTACAAACTCTTCTCTTCACCAGGCATTGTGGACCATGACAGGTGGATACTGTGAGGGGACCAGTGGATTTAGTGATAGGTGATTTACTGGCTATATTGGTATGGGATAGTTCATCTGAAACTGCTTGAGTGCTAGTGCTGTATGAAGACTCTCATTTGTATTGGGGCTTCCAGTTGCTGGAACAGTAGCAAGGGTCAAGCTGCCTGTGACAGCTGAGTAGGTTGCCAACATGGGAGTTACCTGTAATGAAGATCAGGCATTGATGCCCATACTCTCCATGCATATATACCACTTCTGGGGAGATGACTTCCAGAATGTTCTGGGGGCAGTGAGTTGGTCTTCATTGGCTGATTGTTGCTGGCAGGGATTTGGGGACCACACCTAGATTGGCCAATAACTCATGCCTAAGTTATACACCTCAGGCAGTTCAGTCTGAGTGGTCCAACTCCATGCTGGAGTCTATGGCTGCCTAGCATGCTTATATAAATGCAGGCTCCTACATGCCACTGTTTACAAGTATATATAGTGAGTGAAAAAACCTGTGCAATGTTTGGCTGTTTCACTGCAAGCATTTCACAATGTTTCCTCAGAAAACATGCTGAAAAAAGGTAGGGAAAAGATACTCTTTTGTTTTATATGTTTCAAAAGAAAAAATGCAGAAAAAATGTTTTATTTTCTTTCAGAAAACATGGATTGATGCTAATGCCAATTAGTGTAGAAGCTAATGGACATTACTATTAATCTATGTTTCTGCACAGAAATAATAAAGTTATATTTGCCTTTTTTGTGAAAAATCATGCAAAATAAAAGAGTATCTCTTCCCTCCATTTTTCCAGCATACTTTCTGAAGAAACATTGTGAAATGCTTGCAGTGTTTTGTACTAAGTCTGGTGTAGCACAATGAGGCATGGGAATCCTGCTTAGCCTTGGTGAGATAGGTGGTAGCATACACTCTTGGCTACCAAATGGTCCCAGGGTCATGTGATTTGGTCTGGTGGTTATTGAGATATGTCAATTATAAAACAGGAACATCATTGCACAGGTTTATTCACTTTTGGGTTGGCAGTAGAATCTGAGTCAAATGAAGGGATAATTGTGACTGTTTGGTCCTACAAACAAAGATACACATATAAACATTATGTCTGAGTTTGAATAACTTCACATGCTCTTTATTTCCAACCTCTACCACCATGAGATCTATCACCTCCACCCAAAGGAATACTATCCTGACTATGCTTGATTCTGGTCATTCTGCTTCCTCTATTGCCTCCAGTACTGGCCTGCATTGCTCTACCATCTCTAGGCTTCATTCTAAGGAGTTTTCCAGCCTGCAAAAGTCCACTGGAAGTCATCCACCCAAGCTTTCCCCTGCTAATGTCTGCCATGCCATCCACCTTATCTCAACTCAGAAGGCAGAAAATACTGTCCAGGTGACCAAAACTCTCACCGATATTATCAACCAACCCCTCCATCCAAATACTGTCTGCCAGTGCTTGAAAAAGACTGGTATGAAGGCTGTGGTAAAGTGAAAGTGACCTATCCTCTCTGCCAAGCATCACAAGGCAAGGTTTTTATTTATTTATTTTTATATTCTGTATTTAAGTGCATGAGAGCTAAAGGGCTCTATGTTGCACTAGTCTAATGTGTACAATCTGTAACTTCAAGCCCCCTGTGGCCTATCCTGGTTCTACTGGTGTGTGAATGCCCTGACTGGCAAAGCCAGAGCTTCCCAGCAGTCTGCTGTTCCCACTGGCCATTTTAGACACACCACCTTTGGTGGTAGAACTGGAGATGGTTTCTTATGTGATAAGGGTTCTGAATATGATGTGCCAGCCATACTTTAAGACATGTGGTGCTGTCAAAGTCTGCTGGTTGCTCTTTTTCTCCACTTTGGCTCTGCATTTATGGTGGGGTAGTTTGGATGAGTGTGACTGTGTTGCCAATCATTTTTGCAATCAGCTGGTTGATCTGGATGTTGGTATGTTGCAGAGTGACATGGGGTTTTGGTGTGTTGAGCAACTTGGAGTGCCCCTGTTGACTGGGGTACTAGCTTTCAGTGTATTTCCATTGAGTGCAAGGGGTGCATGGGGTGTGGTGGGGTCAGGTGTGAGTGAATGTTTGCTGATTCATTTGTTGAACTAGGTGAGTCTGTACAGGTTGTCATTTACATTGAGGAGGGGTCATTGGTACTACACCAAATGTATCTGTCAGTCTTTTCATGGCATTGATGTATTTTAGTAGGTGGGTTTGCATGCTAGCATTAGAAAGGAGATAATTGGTGGACATGGCCTTTCTACTGAGCATGAGGTATAAGCTGTGTTGTTCTCTGTCATGTCTAGGGCATTGAAACCAGAAGTGGTGGATGTTCTCATGTGTGACTTCTCCACATTGGAGACACAGTGGGGTGTCACTTCTGTTAATATGGTGGAGGTGGAGGTTCAGGGGGATGTGGTTGGTATGTAGCTGAATGTACATCAGTAAAGTACTGGTCTCCTGGATAGTGCTGGACAGTATCTGTCCAGACCTGTCCAGACACCCAGACATTCCAGAAAGGTTAGGGGTTGCCCAGAGCTGGACAGATGTTCCCCAGCCAGCCCAGATCATAGCTACCTGCCCAGCTCTGTCCAGCCAGCCCAGACTGTCCAGCACTGGACAGCTCCCCCAGACTCCCCAGACTCCCAACACAGCCAGGGTACTACTACTACTACAAGTCTACTACCACTACTACTAGTTCAACTACTACTACCATTACCATACCATTTCCCTAATACTATTATGCTTTTTTGCTAATAGTACTATGCTTTTTTGCTAATCAAATGAGTAGTAGTAGTACACTAACCCAAAAGATATATCCCCCCATAGTAGGAAAAGGGCCTTTATTTGGTTGACTTTGGCTGCTTGCATGAAGGTGTGAGTTTTGGTGTCTGCTATATTGTATTTTGGGGTATTTTTTGGACTTGGAAAATTTTTGAGGCATTAGTGGCTGTGCTCACTACACTTTTTTGCTAATCAATACTACCATACATTTCCTAGTCACAATACAAATATTTGGTAGTCAAAAAAGCAGACTTTACTACACATTTGCTGATCAAATATGTACACAACACTTCACTAGTCAAATACTAATAAACACTACACTTATTTGGTAGTCAAAAAAGTGGACTTTACTACACTTTTGTTAATCAAATTTGTACACAACACTTGACTAGTCAAAGACTAATAAACACTACACTTTTGGTAATCAAAAGTGTACACAACATTTCACTAGTCAGATACTAATGAACACTACACTTATTTGGTAGTCCACAGAGTGGACTTTACTACACTTTTGATAATCAAAAGTGTACAAAACATTTCACTAGTCAAATGCTAATTGACACTACACTTATTTTGTAGTCAAAAAAGTGGCTTTACTACACAACATTTAACTAGACAAATGCTAATAAACACTACATTTTTTTGGAAACTAGCACAGCCACACACCAAGGGTTGGACCACAGCCACAGGGAGAGGGGTTGGCACAGCCACACTGAAACCAAAGTTGTAGCCCCTGTTGAGAGGATCATTGGAGTATGCTTACATCAGCAAGATCTTTATTTTTGGATGAGATAAATGCAAAATACTAAAATTTTCACAAGTCTTTTCTTTTTTGGCACAGCCACTCCCACTGCAATATGTGCTGATGTAATCAAAAAAGCAGAGTAGATAGGATCTGGTGACTCTGGGCATGCTGTGTATCTGGGGAACCTGGGTGGCTGGGTTACTGGTGGTGCTGGGGAGTTCTGAGGACTCTGGGTAGTCTGGGAAGTCTGGGCCCAAATCAGTAGTTTACTGATGAAATGGGAGAGCTGGGGACAGAACTTGCAGAGCAGGCTGATGAAGATGACTATAGTGTGATGGCCACTGATATCAAAGATGATGATGACAAGGGTTGGGTGGATGAGATTGCAGATTTGACTGCTGAAGAGTGGGCTGGGCTGGAACAAAGAATCTAACCAGTCAGGTTGGCACTGGCAAAAGTGAGTGCATATTCACCTGAGTGCTTGCAAGCTCACTAGCTACTGCTGGAAGACATGTGAACTGGCCTTTAAAATAATCCACTCCACCACAATTCTTCTGCCCACTTGGCATGCCACTTGCAAGGAGACTGGAAAGAAGGTCAAGCAAATCCCATGCAACATTTTGACCTGTTGGAACTCCACTTTCAACATGATTGATTTTATTCTTGACTATCAAGAGCCAGTCAATGCCATTACTGACAAGTGATGGCTTGGTTTGGCCACATATGCCCTTGATGAGCATGAATGGGTCATGTTGGGACAGCTGCATGATGTGCTGAAGGTTAGTCATGGTACTGCACAGTATAATGTGGACTAACCACCACCACCACCACCACCACCACCACCACCACCACCACCACCACCACCAACAACAACAACAACAACAAATAACAGATCCTCAAGGATGCTACACTTTTCTTCTCACACAGTACTCCAAACCTCACAATGGTTATACCAGCTATGGACTATATTGATGAAGTATTGACAACCAGAATGCTGGATGAAGAATGATTTGACCCTTCCATTCATGCTGCTGTCAGGCTCACAAAGAAGACTCTCAACAAGTACTATTTGCTCACAGATATGTCCAATTTCTACCACATTGCAATGGGTAAGTCTACCACTTTTCATGCTATGATACTAACAAATTATTTCAGTTCTCCATCCCCACCACAAGCTGGAGTATTTTAGGCACACAAAATGGGAGGCAGACTGGATCAAGACCATGAGTGACCTTGTTCACAATACCTACAAGACTTCATATGCATCCTGTGAAGTTCATGAGAGTCCTGCCAGTGCTAGTGTTTCTGATGCTAGTGAAAATAAGGTATGTTTAACTATACTACAGCCCTCTGACAGCCATCTGACTGACTGCTATCAGGACCACTCCACCAATATCTTTGACAGGCTGCTATCACTCAGCAAGGTTGATCATGTGAGCACAGTGGATGAACTTGATTCTTACCTGACTGCAAGTGTAGAGGACATCAATGTAGGTGATGCCATTCAGTGGTGGAGCAAACATCAATTGATGTACCCTCACCTTTCCTGTATGGCCCTCAATTATCTTTGTATTCCTGGTAAGTGCAAAGTACATGACCATTTGTGAATCTGTATTAAATATTAATGTAGCTACATCCATCAATGTCAAGCATCTCTTCAGCAAAGGTTGGGTTCTAATGCCATACCTCTGCAACTGCCTGTCATCTCAGACCACACATATGCTGCTGTGTCTTGGCCACTGGAGCAAACTGGGCTTAATAAAAGACAAAGATCTTCATAAGGTCATCTCTGGGCAGCCAGAGTTACCAGGGGATGATTTTGTAGAGCTTGAGCTTGCCGATAGGTGGGATAACATTGTGTCCTGATTCATCTATTTCTGGTAGTATGTAGTCAATCAAAATCTGAGCATGCATTCATACCCTTGGGTAAACCCTTCACAGGTATAGACCCCCACACCTGCAGGAAGTACCTGTACCCTTGGATAAGGGGTACAGGTAGAGTGCAGGTATGGGTATGGGTTGAGTCCCTGAGTACCCATGGGTTACCCCTGCCACTCACTAGACATTGTGGACATCAACAAACAAACAGAAAATTGTGTGCACTTTTTTTGTTGTCCCAAAACTTGCCACACTCATCTGAGCCCCCCAGCTTGATCTCCCTGCCTGATCATGGCTCATTCTCACTCCTCCCAACTGTGTTGTCATGCAGTTGCATCCAATGCTCCTGTTCATTTGCTGGTAGGCTCTTTTCTTCTTTAGTCTCTATCTATTCATGCCAATGGACAATGCTCAAATGGCTTGGAAACTTGGGAAGTGCTGCCTGTGGTGGCACCAACCTTGCTTGTTATGAAACATGTGTCACATATACACCATATACACTGGGAAAGCAAACAACTCTCAAACTATGCACAGGAAGGTTACAAGAACATGATGGGACAGAAAAGATACAACAGTCCATGGCTGTCCAAAGAGTTACCAAGGAACCACACAGAAATTGTCAGATTGATACAGAACAACTCTCAAAGTACATGCAGGAAGGTTACAAGAACATAAGAGGACAGAAAAGATACAACAGTCCACAGCTGTCAAAGAGATACTAAGGAACCACATGGAAATTTTCAGATGGATACAGAGATTAAGGGAAGAGCATTCAAGGGCAAGCAGCCAACTGCTAAGATGTCCAACACAGACAGAAATGAAAGAAGCTTGTTAAACTCTAGTAGACTTGTATGGGGGAGTCTCATCAGTGTCGATGTGAAGAGGCAGCTTCCTTTTCTTGCTCACAGCAGACAGAGGTGGTGGTGGGACAAGAATGTGGATAAAGACAATGTGGCTCCCATAGACATCACACTTAGCAGCAGCTATGCCCCAGTGCAACAGGGTAAAGTGAACCTCAGCAATAGCCCCTTGGAGACAATGTCAATAGGCAGTAGGAACAATGAGATATCTGGCCACATCATATGCAGGCACAGGAAGAAGGCAATGACTGTTCTTCAGAGCAAGAAGCTCGGCCTGGTTTTTCTCCTTTGTCAAAGGCCAATGCTCAAATGTAAAGGGAGCTGAGGACAGGGTGAACATGAGAGGCAGGACATGACCAGTATATCATGAGAAGATACCTGTAGGTGGCTTGTCCAGGTGTTCACTGTCTGCATCCATGTCCACTGCCTACAGGAACACAGTCAGTGTCACTTCAAGAATGCAAAGCACAGAACAACAGGACAGTACCTCAAAGAGCTTGTGGTGGAGTTTGAACCTGGCAATGGCCTGGTGATCAGTGCAAAAGAAACTCTTTCCAGAAGAAAAGCCTGGTGTGATGCAGCAGTTGGTGAGAATATGTAAATTATGCAGCACATGCACAAAGTCAGACATGACAGGTTCAATGCCAGGGTTGGACACAGCACAGGACAGATTGACATCAAGTATGTCCCTCCAGACAGCACTAGGTCCCTGATAACCACCATCAGACATCAGCCAAAAGTTGTCATGGTCAATGTGGACAATCGCAGACAGAGACACTGCAACAGGGCAGGTGGGCAGGGGAACTTTAGGTGAGGAATTGTGCTGGTCACCATTGTGATAAAATCTGTAGGAATCTGTAGGATACTTAGTAGTCACTAAGTAGGAACTACAGTACTATGAAAAATGTAAGTGTGCACTACACACTTATGTAATCTGGTGGCTATGCTACAGCACACTGGTTGTTTACTCCAACATATTGTCCAAGGAGGAGGGAGGAGATGTGGTACTGATGGTGTCAGAGTTGGACTCAGGCATGTAAACAAGGACATGTCCACAATTATCATGCAACCAGTGAAAATGCATAGAGAAGGAAGGCAAGCCAAGGTATGATGGCATGGCCATAAGGTGATTGCAGGCATTGAGTACACATGAGGAAGAAGGAACAGTTGGGGTTGACATCTCAAAGGCAGAAGGGGGAAAGATCAAAGCACAGAGGCACTGCACATCACAGCTGAAAGACTATAAGGGCCAGCCACTAGGGGGATGGTCAGTGAGGTCCTATCTGGAGGATGTCCTGTGCCTTGGCTCACAGAGATTCAACACTGATCACTGCACAGGGGTGCTGTGCTCAGGCCAACTGGGCCATGAGCCAGTAGGGGAAATCTGCATGCAATGGGGAGAAATCTGAATGTAGATAAAGCACTGCAACAATACTGGAGATAGGAAGCCCCACCACAATGCAGTCAGACCAATGACCAGTGAATAGCACATATTGTTGGATGAGTGCTGTGCTAGAGTTAACAATCGCAGACAGTGATAATATGCCTGCAATGTACACAGTTCTTGTCTTTGTGAAGGGGGGAAACCTGGGTCCATGGAGAATGAATGTTTGAGGGGATACAGTCCAAGGATATTGAATCCTGCCCAATGACAACATTTTCACAAGTGATGTCATCATATACTCCATGGAGATTCAGGTCAGAACCTCTGGATTTGAGGTGTACTTTGATCAAGAACAACACCTGCATGACCATGTGAATGCTGTCTATGTGTTCATGGCACTGGCTAGCAGCAGGAGGCCAATCAACATTTGTCCAGAGGATGATCTGCTGGTGATGATCGAAGCACTGCAGCTGTGCATTGTCCCACATCTTTTGTAGATCCCACCCTGACAATGAGTGCAGACTAAGATGTACAATGGAGAACATGCATGATGCACATGTGACATTGGAGGAGATGTAGCACCACAAGTCCATATGTACTGTAAGAAAACCACATCATGTTACCTTACATGAAGACACATCCAATGCAAATGATGCAAGCTACAGGTGAGCAGGAGATGTCAGAGACAGGGCTATGATCATGACGTGCAACAGTAACCCTATAGGGCAGAGGAAATGGACACACCAAACAAGGCTGCATGGATAGCAGAGTGGCCAGGAGAGCCTGAGGAGGCACACAATGCAAGCCATCATGCTCCTGGTTTCCTGGAAGTGTCAAGTCCTGAAGAGCTCAAGAACATCCACAGCAAATTCTTCAAAGCAACAGGTAATGATGCATTGGCAACTTGAACATGTGGGGTCTGTGCATGAGAGTGTAGTGTTAAAGAGGATATACATCAGCAAAACCCCCCCCCTTTATACAGGTCTGTACAGACCACAGACCCACAGACAGGTCCCCCCCTGTACAGACCTGTACAGACCTACCCCAGATTGTTTCAGTACTACAGACTCTCACCACTCACATATGTTGTAGTTGACCAATAATTGAATCAAATTATCATAAGCTACCTAAATTACATGTCAAGGTACAAGGATATACATATCTATGTATACTAAGTGGTCACTTATTACTATTAGTAGGGAGAGGGTACCCACCATAAGGGTGGTGGTAGCAAAGGAGGGTGGTGAGGGAGGGATGATGATGAAGATGATGGTGAGGAAGAGGGATGGTGGTGGTAGTGGAAAGAGATGTGGTGTCAGAGTGAGCTGGGTTTAAATATCCTTTTCTGCTTACCTCAGCAACTTTCAAAGCCAGCTGTGTGGATTGTGTGGCACACCTCTATAAATTTCAAACTCAGATTCAAACTCCACCCTAACAAAAGTCATAGCCTATGATCACAGGACCATGGGAATATTTTTACCTTAGTAATATCTCCTTTTTTGGGTGAGATATTTGCAAAGTTCTCATGGAGTCCCAGTTTGCAAAAATAAAAAAGTGGCTGTACAGTTATGATGTCATAATGAAAGTTGTAGTGTATGATGTCATGATCATGTCAGTATGATTATATCATCAATATGTCTATTTTTGGGTGAGATATGGGCAAATCAAAGTTTACATCTGTGGTGTCTGTGGGTCTGTGGGGTCTGTAGAGTCTGTAGGGTCTGTAGGGGTCTGTAGGGGTCTGTACTTGGTCTGTGGAAAATCTGTACCATCTGTGGGTCTGTGCCTCTGTACCAAACCCAGGGTTTTGCTGATGGTCTACCACTCCTTTTACTTCCAAGACTTCATTTACTGTGTCATCCCTTATGCACCTGACTATCTGTTATCCCTCCCATGGTCTACCTCTGTTTCACCACCTCCATATTCTACCCTCCCCCATACTTTGGAGTCAACCCCACTATGCTCAACATCATCCACCTCCTAGCTTCTTCTTGCCTCACTCATTCCCAACAGTGTCAACATGTCTACCAGAACACTCCTTGATGGAGCAGGCATCTACCCAGTTGTCAAAGGTAACAGTGCCCATGTTCATTTTACCTGTTGTTCAGTGAATGGTTTTCAGTTTCCCATGTTGTGTTGTCAATAGTCACTATTTCTTTGTCTTGATGATGGACACAATCATAACTAGTGTGGCCATGGTTCAATGAACCACCTCAAGCCATTGGCCATAGCTCACTCATTTTATTAGCTATTGATATAATTCTCTTTGATTTGTGGGTTTTGAATATGGGGCTACAATTGTGGGGACTTTTTTTGCTGACTAAGCTGCTCAATCCCCAATGGTTTGGGCTTCTGAACTGAACTGTGGCAACACTAATCACATGTCATTCTTGCTCCCCAGTTGTATGCCTTCCCCATATGTCCCCCCTGAAGATTGCAAATGTAAGGGCTCTTTTGTGCTGTTCTCATGCACATTTTGTGTCACACATAAGTATCCACTCAATCCCCATGGGCAATGAGTGTGTCAAACTTGGGTGATCAGTAGGGAATCATCATGTGATAATCACACACAGGATATATAACTTTGGATGATATATCTAGTATCAATGTACATTTTGTATCACACATAAGTGTCCACTCAATCCCCATGGGCAATGAGTAGTGTGGCCACAGTTCAATGAACCACCTCAAACCATAATTGGCCATAGCTCACTCATTTTATTAGCTGTTAATATAATTCTTTTTGATTTGTGAGTTTTGAATATGGGGCTACAATCATGGGTACTTTTTTTGCTGACTAAGCTGCTCAATCCCCAATGGTTCAGGCTTTCAAACTGAACTGTGGCAACACTAGCAATGAGTGTGTCAAACTTGGGCAATCAGTAGGGAATCATCATGCAATGATCACACACAGGATATAAATTTGGACAATATATCTAGTACCAATGTACATATAGTATTTTGTTGAAACTTGAAATTCTGGAGGAGAACTTATTGTTCATCAATATTTCATACTTGGCCCTTCATACTGCCAGTGGCAGAACTTAAAATCTCACTGCTGTTTATGTTTGTAGCCAAAATTAGAAATTTGTGCCAACATTAAAGCTCCCCAAAGATTTTGACCCAGATGCTACATGTGCACATACTTCAAATTTCCACCAGAATTTTGAGGCTTGCTTAGACTTAAAATCTTAGCATTTCCTGAATGACAAGGTATATTTCAAGTATGGGATTGTCATATTATTTGTCATTAAAAGCTGTCCTAAACCACCAAAAATCTCTTGTGTCATGCTTTGTAAAGTGCAGAAACTCAAAAAACCTTCAAAAGAGGAAAAAAGTACAGTTGAATACATCATAACACATATTGATGGGACCCAGAAAACTTAATGCATTAGGACATTTATGCAGAAGGCATATGTCATGCTCAAGTGACAACTATGTGACAGATAGTGACTATGTGTGACAATGGTATTGATGGCTGAGTATGAGTGTCTGTATATTACATTACTGCTTGAAAAACTTGTCTAGTGTAGTCTGTCTAGCAGTAAAAAATTCCTCACTTTGTAGAAGTGCTCTAAATTTAATGAGGTTGATAGATAAATTGACTGAAAATTGTGGATCATCTCTGTAGTGAACACAACCAACTTCAAGCTGTTTGCACAGCTTGATAAGTTCACTATGTGGCAGTGCCACACTGGCATCATCCTTGTCACCAGTGTCTATTGCGCAGAGGATTGTGGGGTAAAGGGCAATATGGCAGAGCACTTGCCTTTAGTGTTTCAGTTGGTGTTGGTCTTGGTAGGTAGGAACGTAGTTCTGAGTGAGGATGATATAGAGTAAGCTCTGTATTCTGCTTGTGACATCCTGTGGTGTATCCTACAGGGTATATATACCTCTATGGTGCACACGGACCAGGTGTGTCTGCACCTACGATAAGAACTACTATATTTGTAACTAAGAGGACCTTCCATATAGGTACGACTCTGTCTTTCTACTAGGAACGTATCATCTGGTAGTCCGGTAGAACAGAACATATCAGAATAGTATGGAACAACTATTCTTAGAACAACAATCACATGTTATGATAACGATAACCGGTTAATAGTTTCAACACTCCCCCTCGCTCTAGATAGGTTGGTTTACCAATCCTAATGACGAGCGATTTTCTTCAAATTTTTGCCAGGTTAAGGACTTGGTCAACCCATCAGCCCTTTGTCGAGTAGTGTTTACATATTCAATGGCAAATAACCCTTCTTCAACACATTCACGGACGAAGTGCCACTGAATGTCAATATGTTTGGATCGTCCATCTGAGACTGGGTTTTCAGCAATGAAGCATGCACCCATATTGTCACAGTAAAGGATAGTTTTATCCATCTTGAAGGACAATTCTTTGAAGAGCATATCAAGCCATTTGATTTGCCTGGCAGAATCACACATCGCCATATATTCTGCTTCAGTAGAAGAGAGAGCGATTGTCTTTTGTTTTTGGGATCTCCACAATATAAGGGAGTTGCCATAGTACATGGCAAAGCCAGTAGTTGAATGACGAGTATCTTTGTTTGAGGCCCAATCGGAATCTGCAAAACCATAAATTCTAGCTTCTTTTCCATGGTAATGAAGGCAGAGGTTCGGTGTGGATGCCACATAACGAACTATATGCAATGCCTGTTTAAGGTGAAGATCGGTTGGATTTGACATATATTGCGACATTCGGATAACCGAGAAGGCAATATCTGGTCTGGTTCCCAGAGCCATATATAAAAGTGATCCTATAACCAATTGATAACGAGATCGAAGCTGAGAATTTGACTGGTATTTTTCTGGAGCTTTTTCAGGAATATATCCAGAAGGTAAAGGGGTGTGAACAGACGTCGCATGCTCCATTCCGAATCGTTTAACGACCTTTTGAACATATGGGATTTGGTCTAACCAGATTTCGTTTGTTTGGCGATTTCTTTTTATCTGGATTCCAAGATATTCTTTAACTTCTCCTAGATCTCTAGACTCCCATGTTTTCATAAACTCATCTTTCTTCTTTCGAAGTAAATTCTTGTGTGAGGCGAGGAAAAGTCCATTGTCAACATAGACCAAGAATATTACTGTTCCGGCTTTCAATTGATAATAGTATACACCGGCATCTACTTTTGATCGGAGGAAACCCATCCGAAGGAGTGATTGATGTAGTTCTTTGTTCCACGAGAGTGCTGCTTGCTTCAAGCCATATAGTGCTCGCAGCAACCGATATACTTTGTGCTCTTGACCTTTGACTTTAAATCCTTCCAGTTGTTCCATATAAATTTCCTCATCCAGCTTGCCATATAAGAAGGCAGTTTTCACGTCTAATGCTTCCATTTCCCAATTATGCTGCGCTGCGTGAGCTAGGAGGATGCACACTGTTTCAAAGCGTGCGACCGGGGAAAAAGTATCTTCGAAGTCTATCCCATACTCTTGAGTAAAGCCTTTTGCTACTAGTCTGGCTTTGTGACGACCATCGCTTTTAATAGCATAGACCCATCTTGATTTAACCAATTTACGTCCTGGAGGAGGATCCACTAGTGTCCAAACTTTTCTTTCTTCGATCGATTTAAGTTCATCCTTCATTGCGTCAAACCAAAGGGTTTGTTCAGTTTTTGGGAGTTTTAATACATCCCTAAACTGTTCCGGTGCTTGTTTAATATGCGCAGCTAATAAAGTCACGAATGAGGTATCTGTTCTCTCATCGATTTGAGCTTCTGGAAAACACGAAGGTCCTGCTTCAGGTTGTTGTGCTTCCTCTGTTGTCGATGGCGGATTCCGCTGAGGATGTTTTTGTTTGATAGCTTGAATACTATCGTCAACCATTTTATGAATAGCATCTCGTTTTTCTCGAATCTCCTTTTCGATTTCGACTGGATCTCTACGTTCTCCATAAACATTTCCAGGTCGTCGTGGAGGAATTCTTATTCGAGGAACTCTAGGATTTTCTCGAGCAATAACGAGAGGTCATCTTGGTTCAGCAGGTACATTGAAAGGTCTATGAGGATGTTGCACCCATTCTTCTCTTAACTGTGGTGCATTTCGATCGGTACGCAGATTTGCCCTTGGTGGGAAGTCCCTTGGTGGTATATGCAGATTTCCAGCATCCTGGTCACCTTCACCATTATTCCGTGGTGGGTCTTCCTCTATGTTTGGAGTTTGTGGTCGAGATTGGGGTCTCTCGTCCATTGGCTGATCAGGCCCATTTTCCATCCAATCATCATTGGTAGGCACGTTAGTTTGTATTGGTTTTTGGTTTGTCACAGGGATAAGGTCTGAGTTATCGGATTTGTGTTCCTTTCCTAAATCCGTACTACAAAAAGGAAAAACTTCTTTGGCAAATTTTGCGGTTCTAGCGATTATAATTTTTTGGCCATGTAGGAACCGATATCCCTTTGTATTGGGTTCATAGCCAAGGAAAATCATTTCTAAGGCGTGAGGTTCCAATTTATCCTTTCGTTGATCTTTGGGAATCCAAACATAGGCTAAACATCCAAAGACTCGGAAATATGATATGTCGGGGATTTTGCTTAGGAACAACTCGCACGGTGTTTTCCAAAGGGATCTCCTCAGTGGAGTGCAATTGTATACATGTAGAGCAGTGTCAAAGGCAAAGTTCCAATAGCGTTTCGGTACACAGGCATGATGGCGAATTGATCCAGCTTTCTCAAGGATAGTGCGATTAAAGCGTTCGGCTCGACCGTTCTGTTGCAGTTGGTCCACAATAGACAGTTCATGAATAATACCCTTGGAGTTGAGGAGCGATTTAAATTCAGTACCCATAAACTCTCCCCCTCGATCCGAATGGAAAGTCTTTAATAAACAACCAGTCTGTCGTTCGACAATGGAGAGCCAATCGCGAAAACGGGACAGAGTGTCAGACTTAAGTCGGAGATAGAGGCAAAAGCCAAAAGAGGAGTAGTCATCAAGAAGGGTAAAGACATAGCGGGCTCGATAGTAGGACTCGACAGGTAATTCAAGGAGGTCCGCATGGACTAACTGTAAGGGAGCAGACGCTCGTTTAGAAGAGGCATGAAAGGGATCAGACATCATTTTGCCAGATGTACATCCTCGACAAACAGGAAGGGATTTTGCGATTAGCTCAGCGGGAAACCCAGAAACATGGCGAAAACAGTTTTTAATAACAGAGATGCCCGGATGTCCAAGGTGATTATGCCAAAGAGTATATTGATCCAATTTGATTGTCCCTAGGTCTACGGTCTTAATGGCGCTGGAGGAATGGACAGGAACTCCATAGAACCAGTGCAACCGCGAAGTAGACAAGCATGTCGCCTTGAGGACTTCACGACCGTCAGGAGTACGAATCACCTCATGCGTTTTCGTTGCATAACTCTTGTATCCAGACTTCAAGAGTCGATTTCGTGAACACAGGCGTTTGGAGAAGTCTCCATGAATTACATCTCGTAGTGTCAGGTAGTTGTTGGATTCCAACTTTAGTATAACGGTCCCTCTTCCGTATAGTTTGACAGGTTCATGACCAGCAGTATGTCCAAAAGCTGGTTTAGGAAAGGGTTTGTAGGTCATAAAGTCAGCTCGACAAGGAGTCACATGATTTGTGCATCCTGAGTCTAACATCCACATACAATTCTTGGATACCTTGTTAGTCATGTGATTGGTTTCCAAATCACAAGGATAAGCGTCAAAAACATCATCATTAACACCGTAAGAAAAGCCAGATGCACCCTCTTTTGTAGGGTCCAGTTCGTAATCATCAGGTAATCGTACGTATCGTATAGGTTTGGGATACTTATGCTCGGTTACCGAAGCATGAAAGTCTTGTAAGGATACCGTTACTCTAGGACGGTTATGCCTAGATCCCTTAACCTTTTTATGAATGCTTTGTACGCATTCCTCTCTCTCATTACTAGTGCCATGTGTGGAGGTATTTTCCATTCCACTTCCGGATCTATTAATACCAGGATTGGTGTCGGAGGACTCATCGACTCGGTTTCCGAAGTCAGCAGATGTCCATCTCCTCCTCTCCACAGTTTGAAGACCACGTTGTGTGGCCAGATCCGGTAGTACCCGTAGATGTAGTCGGGATACTGTATGAAGGCACATATTACATTGACAAGGCAAATTAACAGTTGTTCCAGGAGGAGCTTCATCAACATACTCAACTGTATTTGATTCTTCATTTTGAAGAACTGGGACAGGAGTTATATCATCATTAAACTCTTCAAAGCGGGAGGCATCGTCGATGGTATTTTGTAAGTTTATATGATAAGACTCATAGCCTTGATCATATTCTCCATCGTATTGGTTGTACTGGTCGTAGTCCTGGGATTCCTCAGGTTCTTCTGTATAGTCTGCTGCGGCAAATCTGCCATGGCCATGACCACGACCACGAGCTCGACGTGCACGTTGTTTTCCCTTTGACTGTCCTTGAGTTTGTTGTTGTTGATTTTGGGGAGGATACGGTGTTCCATTTCGTGGTGGAAGACTTCCTCGACCCCTAAAGCTTCCTCTTCCTCTTACATTTTGTTGCTTGTCAATATGTTGTTCGGTTGGATGATTTCTGCGGCATTTACGGCAGCGTGGTGGTTTTGAGAGACGGTTAATAAGTGGTTGTGAAGAAAACCTGGATGAACCGGCTTCGGCATTATTTGTTTCTAGTTTTGGCAAATTGGATTGCCCAGTACGGTGTGACGCTAACTCTTTTAATCTTGGAACGACGTCTGCCATTTTGAGATCTTGTGTTTTAACCGAGGATAAAATATTTGTCGGACCAGCTCCCCATTTATCAGTGAATGCTCCACAGAGCATCATGCATTGGACAGGTTCGGATAAAACTATATTCTGAGTCGCAAGCGACCCAAGTATCATATTTACTTCTGTGAGTTTGGATCCCAAGTCGTCAGAAGGGTTGATCCGAATTTTGAGAAGTCTCAGGAAGTCCGTGTATGCTGATACAGCAGTGGGGGCTCCATAGGAGGCTTGTAGAGCTGTCCACATTTCGTAGGCGGTATCTTTGGTTTCCAAAGATACTGATATAACCGGGTCACAATACAAGAGGATTGTGCCCATTCCTCGGCTATTTTTAGTTTCCCATAACTTGACGGCAGCAGCATTAGCGGGAATTGCCCGATCTGGGCAAGTTTCGGTCCCATTGACGACGTTCCAGACATCAAGAGTTAAGAAGTATCCTTTTATCATGGCTTTCCAAGAAGAGTAGTTTGAGCTGTTAAGGCGTGGGATGTTCTTCGAGGCTGAGATTTCCTTTTGATTGGCCATAGTAAAACTAGAAGAACTCTAGAATTAGTATGTCGTCAAGAACCTGATCGCCAGCAGTGGTTTCCAGAGCTACACGACGGAAGGACTGTCGTTGGCGTTGTGAAGGCCTTTTTCTGCGTATCTTCGGATTTCCAGAAGATCGTGGGTTATATTTCTTTAATGGAGTCGAATTTCCCTTTTTGATGTAGCGCCTTTTGTCTAAATTCAGCTTTTCGAAGTTCTGGAATTCCAATTCTTCGAAATAATGGTATGCAAGAAGATGTGGATAGCCAATTTCATGAAGCAAATATGTAGCTCGTTCATCTCTTAACACTATTCCTCCATGGATACCAATGGAGTAAGGGAGAATGAACTGAGTATATTGCTGACTTTCGTGGCACATGAGCTGAAAGACATTCACAGGAGGCATATTTGTAACATCGCTAAAATAATATCCTATTCGTCCATAACTGGCATATGCTTCAGGGTAATTTCCTGGAAGCGGATAAGTCCTTGGCAGCACAGCTTGCATGTGCTCGCTGACGACGTCTGGAATAGATTTCTCTGGAGGGCCGAGAGAACAAATCTTTTCCATCACCTTTGTCCATTTCACGTTGTAAGTCCAATAAAACCATCGACTTGCTGGGCCATAAGATCCAGTGCGTAATTCTGCCATAAGATCTCCAACAAAGTTGTTGGGATTCTTCGTCATACCAAACTTTTCGCTCCAAATTGATACTGCTTTTGAGATCCTGTAGGGATAATACGACTTTAGGATCTCTTCGCTGTTCACTGTTTTTCGTCCGACTCCGGAGATATCCGGGAGTGCACTCGAGGATTGTTTTATCGGTATTCCAAGATCCTCGGAAAGTGCGTTCCAAATGGCGGTTCCAAACCCAAAGAGAGGGGATGAATCCGGCAAACTCTTGGAAGTTGTAGGATGGATGGACTCTTCCTTTAAAATAGAAGAAGATGTCATTGGTAATGGTGAAAGCAGGAACGGTATGGATGGATGGATCTTCATAAGTAAACGATGGAATATCTACACCGTTAAAATTAGCAATGGCATGAGGAGTTGACGCGGGAGATAGTTTTGGCAAGCAGTCGACAAGGTAGGAATGGAAGGACACATGTACGCGTGGGTCATAGAAAGGTGAAGAGAAGTTGAAGTCATCAGGTCGCTTTAAGACCGACCAGGAATATTCCATGGCGATTGCAGGGATGATGGAGTTTTGCGATGGTGTTCGTAAGAAAAAGGGTTTTTCGTGATCTCCATAGGCTACCTGTCTCCAGTGGTTGGCTTTTTCATGATACAGGGCTTCGATGTATCCTATTACGTGCTTGATATACCTTGCGTGTGAATACTCTTCCATCGTACTCACTTTCTCTAAAGCGATGGCAGTTTCTCGCTCAACCGCAATAGGGAAAGGTCAGGAAGGTAGCACAGGCTTGGTGATAAGTGCATTCCGGTTGATAACGACAGTGGACATCTGGATACCAGGATGTGCGTCAGACAATGAACTCGAGAGGAGATGATGAAAAGGACGCGACTACAAGAGATCGAACTTGGATAACCGGTTCGGATCCTCGTCATCCCCATCAGGAGTCGAAGGAAGGAGCTCAAGGAGGTCATTAGGACGTCCTCCGAGCAAATCGGGAGCAACCAGATTCTCAAAGAAAGCACTCGGCCCAATTAGTCGTTGGGGCCAGTCCACGTAGTGTTCGTGAACATTTATTTCCCTTTGGTTAATGGGAAGATCAAGCATGTAAGGTGGAGGAGATAAAGGATACCGAGGAACTGGGTCAAGGTCGGGTTGATAATCTAAATCCCGGAATTCGTGTGCCTCGTAAGAAGGCGGGGCTATCCGAGGAGTTTCCAAAGTTCTGGTCTCAACAAGGACACCTACACGAATGCGCACTTGACGATAGCACCCCAAGAGAATACGATATTCCTGATAAGAGGAATATATGCCATGCCACGTAGGGATGCCTAAAAAAGTTCCCCACATTACAGTGGATAATACCAATGCAAGATTAAAAGGGCCTCCAACCGCATTAACGACGTAGACCGCCTGACAAATGCCTAGAATGAACGAAAGCATCAAGGTGGCCAATGCCCAACCTAGCGCTTCAGGTCCGTTCAATGGCATAGTCAATGACGAATGTCTTCCTCAATGATCTATTGTCCGTTAGACAATAAGCACCCGTTTACTCGGGGCTCATAACCTATTGCGCAGAGGATTGTGGGGTAAAGGGCAATATGGCAGAGCACTTGCCTTTAGTGTTTCAGTTGGTGTTGGTCTTGGTAGGTAGGAACATAGTTCTGAGTGAGGATGATATAGAGTAAGCTCTGTATTCTGCTTGTTACATCCTGTGGTGTATCCTACAAGGTATATATACCTCTATGGTGCGCACAGACCAGGTGTGTCTGCACCTACAATAAGAACTACTATATTTGTAACTAAGAGGACCTTCCATATAGGTACGACTCTGTCTTTCTACTAGGAACGTATCATCCGGTAGTCCGGTAGAACAGAACATATCAGAATAGTATGGAACAACTATTCTTAGAACAACAATCACATGTTATGATAATGATAACCGGTTAATAGTTTCAACAGTGTCATCTGGTTGACAGACTGCTGGAATGGCAAACAACTTTGGTTTGAGTACAGTCTGGATGTGAGTCAATATAAGAGTAAACAGTGATCCAGTCAGAGAGAGTAAGGTTTGAGTGAGATGTAGTCTTTGGGAGCTGAGCTGAAGTGTGAGACAGATTGGTGACCCCTATCTTCCACCATTTGGATGGCCCTGGGGGTGGTTGTAGGGGGGTCATGAGGCTTCCTTTTCAAGATTTCCAGCATGGTGGGTAAGGTTGTAAGTTGAAACAGACTTCTCCCTTCTCACTGTGTACTTTTATACTCCAAAATTACAATGAGCTTAGCTATTCTAGTGAGCTCATAATGCATAAATTGCACAACAATGCCTTGCACTTTGCATTATGCATATGCAAGCCTTTTTGAGGGGGGCCCAACTCGGGCGAAGAAAATTTCCATGCATTACCCGTTTTATGCATAATTACCTAATGCATTTTGATGTAGGCAACTGTAATGTGCGAATTTACTGATGCCCTGTACGGCGCTTCCCAAGTTCAATCTAGGTCAACGGAAAGAATGCACATAGATGGAATCGCAACGTATCTGCAAACATTAGGGCTGGGCGAACACTTCACATCGGACGCATCGGAGGCTACTGCTCGACCAGGAGCCCCACTAATCCTTTCCACCCGGGTCATGACTGGCACATGGCCTGCATCACCCAGGCAAGTGATATCCAACAGTTTCTCCAGCGGCACTCCAGTACTTTCGCAAGAGCAACCCGAGACATGCCTCGTGGGACAGTGGTAGTGTTGCCGTCGAACCGAGCTCAACTCGAAGTAAGTTCACTTCGATTCGAATTCTACGTCAGTTCGGTATAGTTCGACGGTGCATATATCCACTCGACGCCTTGCTTTGTTGTCACGCAACAACGCGATTGGATGGAACGCTTTAGCGACTTCGTTCGAGCTCAGTTTGTTACACTTCAGTAAGTCGAAGTGTGGCCGAACTACCACTTCGATTCGACTTGGTCTGGTTCGCGGCAACACTAGACAGTGGTCCTCATCGATAGTCTTATTGCTGCATTTTAAATGATCGCCTGCTTCCTCCACAGGTGTTGCAGCGCAGTAGTACCAGGCTTCGATGCCTAATGAAAGCATAGTAGCAGCTATGCAGGTCGGACACCAGTTTGCTCACTGAAGACGTTCCTGGTCATGGTTGCTGTGCCTCCCCACTCCACACGTACACTTATTCATACGCGTCATCCGAGGCGCTAAGGAGTGCAGATCCAAGTGCGGAGATAGACAGAGCGATCTCCGGGTCTAATGGAATGAGGGGTGACATCGAATGGTCCTCGCCAAAAGCATGGTCATTTTCTTCAGTACCACATATTAGGTCGATGAAACCAAAGGTTGTGCAGAGGATCAAGCGAGTAGTACGAAGAGCGTTGGAGTCACAATCGCGTGCGACGGACTGCCAGCATCGCCAGTGACCATCTTCGTTCTGGTGCATAATTTTGCACTAGATCTGCATCGGCAGATCTCTGCAACGTCCCTGGATGTCGGCCAGAGCGACTTCCACTGGGTGATTATCGGTTAGCTGCCGAAGCTTTCAGGTGTGGTGACCGTATTGAATTTCCTGTCTGCAAAGTCGCTCGCACGAACCTGCACCCCGCCAACTTTCGGCACCTCTGTGAGACATCCAAAGAACAGCCACGTCTGAAAGAATGCGTTCAATTCAGCACGAGTTCGTCGGCTGAAGTCGTAGTTTTCAATGTCTTCGGCCCAGCCCTTGCGTCCCGGGTAAGTAAAGAAGTCGCCTCCATCGTAGTTTTGAGTGTATCCGTATGGCGCGATAATGTACGGTGACGCACCAGCGGGGTGGATGAGATGGTCCATGGTCCCCGTGTGTGTAGTGCGCGCGCACCTGCCACATGCGAAGGCGTGATCTCACTACGAGATTGGAGTGGCTCCTGTCTTCAATCATCAATCACTACCGCCATGACCAAGACGTACTTGATGAACAGTCTCATAGAAAAGGTACATCCAGCCATTGAAAACACACATCTATCTCACAGAAATGACTCAGATGCAGTCCCCGGACCAGGACTTTAGGTACGTCAACCGACTCCACATAGACCCACAGCAATGACGACGGTACTCATTGTCTAGGTTCATGGGGCTGAACGACCTGTTAAACGAGATCAAGCAGGATCCAAACAGTTTCCTCGGTGACGAGTCTGTTGAGAACAAGGTCCTTCGTCAGGTCCTCAAGCTCGTTGAGGACAAGATATCCGAAGTCAAGAACCAAGCCGTCAAATGGTACGCTCTCCCTCCCCGCTATCAATTCTCGCCTTCTTGCATTATCAGCTGATCCACTGTGATGCCACTTATACTGTGTGATGTCCGTATCCCGCTCGATGCAGCCTCGGTCAACTGATCAAGATCATGCGAGAGGGCCAGGTCGAGTTTGTTGTGGAAGCCCTCATTCAGTTTCTGGTTGGAAAGGATGAAGAGTTGAGAGATATATCCGGTCTTGGTGAGTCTCCCTCGACTTAATACATGGGCTCTCACATATCGAGACGCTCCCCAGCTTTGAAGACGATTACCTCAGAGCTACCCCCGGACGGAAAGATCGCAGGAAAAGCGTGTTCTGAACTGGCACCAAAATTGCTTAGTCAGGTCTTGAACGTGAGCCTATCCGTCTCTGTATGTCGCGCGCGGCTCTCGTACTATTCCGTTCCTAGCCCGACACCCCACCAGACACACTGATCGAAACCCTTGCGACGTTATCCATCCTTATCACCCGTTTCCCAGCCCACTTCTCCTATTCTCAAATCAAACCACAACCTCTCACAGCGGTCGCTCCCCTCTTAACTCATTCCCGCCCGGCTGTCCGAAAGCGTGCCATATCAACATTGTCACTGTTCTTCCCTGTATCACCACCTGATTTATGCGCGCAACTTCTCCAAACAAACGTCTTTCCATACCTCGAAGCAGATGCTAACCTGGAACGACAGCGTACGACTGTGAATCTCGTGTCTGCGATTCTGAGACAATCCCCGCAACAGCTTGCGTCGTCGTTCGACCGGATTATTCCAGGAATACTTAAGGCTGTGCAACGCGACGACGACGAGCTACGCGAGGGGTGTCTACAGGTAAGCGAAAACGGACGTGATTGGCCCTTGCAATTGACGTTGCTGCAGGCGCTCGAAACGCTCTTGTTGAGATCCTCGGCCGAAGCAACGCCATATCTGCCCTCTATCATACAGACTGGCGTACAATATATCAAATATGACCCCGTACGCCCATTCTCATGGTTTCTTGCATTGCGCTCACCACCGCAAAGAATTATACCGGAGGCGATGAGGACGAGGACATGACAGAAGCGGACGAAGACGACGAAGATGAGGACCTGGACGCCGAGTCGGTCAAATCTATAACTGGTGCTTACCCTTACTGACAGGTGGGTGTAGGTATTCCGACGACGAGGATGCATCATACAAGATCCGACGCGCCGCAACGAAACTCTTAGGTGCCGTAATCGTCACCCGACCTGAGCTTCTCGCTCCACTATACAAAGAAGTGTCTCCAGTTCTTATATCGCGATTCGGAGATCGAGAAGAGACAGTTCGACTCGAAGTATGGGCAACGTATATTGTTCTCCTCAACCAAACGAGCATGTATGGCGGGTTACCACAGGTTTCCGAGGGAGAACATGTCGTAGGTGGGAAGCGGAAGCGCGAGAGCGAGGACAGTATGGATGTGGAGGAACACCCATATGCGCTTCTCAAATCACAAATCCCTGCCCTATCCAAAGCGTTACTCCCTCAACTCAAAGTTTCCAAGACCGCACCGACGACACTACAAGCTGGATTCCAAGTCTTGCATGCGTTACTATCCGTTCTCCCTGGATCATTGTTTGCGCAGGTGTCACCAATTGTCGTGACGATCAAAGGTATCTTATCTCAGTCACCGACCACGACGACCTCCACGTTACACCTTACTTGTCTTTCGTTCTTGGGACTTTTCTTCTCGACACACCCACCACCGGTGTTCATGTCGTCACTCTCGGTACTTGTCCCTGTACTTCTCAAGTCACTTGGCGAACGTCACCCACGCATTGCGTCCGAAACCTTCCGTACGTTTTCCGCGCTTTTGAACGCCACACGACCCGTCAAGAATGGTGATTGGCCAGAGCGGGTGTACGACCACGCTATCCAACGCCTCAGCACAACCGATACCGACGCAGATGTGCGTATATGCGCAGAAGATTGCATCGCGGATCTTTGGGTCTGCGTAACGGATGTGGTTAGAGCAAAAGATGGCAAAGAGTGGCACGCAGTATGTCGCACGACAGGAAATACGGGAGGGGCTGTGAGGGTGGTCACCAAGGTAGCGAGAAATGTGGAGATGAGCGATGATTGGGTAAATGGATGTGTGGACTGGGTCATGGGTTTGTTGAAGAAAAGTGGCAGGGGCAGGAAGACGGAGTTGTTCGCTGCATTGGAAACACTGATCAGGAGGTATGTGTACATTTTTTTCCGCGTGACATGTCCCTCGACTACCGACGTGTGTTCATTCGAATCTAAAGATACCAACCCGGAATGCCCGCCGATCTTCCACCGTCTCTCGTCTCTCAAATTAAGGTCTATATCAACACATCTGACATCTCCGTTCTTTCTCAAGCCCTTTGTATCCTCGTCCTCTTACTCGAGCTTGCGCCCGAGACTTCATTCCCCCCAATTGAGCGCGAGCTCCTAGCCGACATCTACCCTATTGCACACTCTCCGCTCGTTTCTGGAGCAGCTCTCGACGCGCTCCTATCATTCTTCTCCGCACTGGTAGAGGCCGACGATCAAATTGCAACGCACGTAGTTCCCGGGCTTGTCGTTGCAGTTCAGAAATCAGGAGGGAAGGGAGATGTGAATCCGATGAACGTGGCAAAATGCATCGGCGAGATTGTAAAAAGTCAGCAAGGGGTCGCCGCAGGTACGATCGCGGAATATTCTAAGTACATCAAGGTTCGTGGCATTTTTCGTCCGCGTTCAATCAACTGTGATCGTGTAGTACGAAGGTAATGAGGTTACTGACGTGCTTTGAATTCTACTAGAAAAGTTCAAAAGCGAAGACATCGAGTGTCGTGTTGAGTTTACTCATTCTTGGAGAGTTGGGACGATTCATGTAAGTCCCTCCTTGATTGTCTTCCGATGCTGTAGTGATGCTCATACCTGCTAACTCGAAACTTTTCTTTCAGCGACATGTCCCCTCAACAGGATATATTCTACAACGTAATCGAGCATTTTTCGTCTGAGGAAGAGGGAGTGAGGACTGCTGCTGCTTTCGCTGCAGGTGAGCACCTTATTTCTAGGACTACGCACTGTGGCGGACGCGTTTCATGTGCGCCAGGGAATATTGCCATAGGGAATTTGCATTTGTTTTTGCCTGTCATACTTAACATCGCGGAGAACGATTCTTCCAAACGGTTGCTCTCCCTGCACTCGTTGAAAGAAGTGCGTTGTGGTGCTTATTTTTTTTCCTGGGACTCTCGCCGTACTCACGTCGATGGTTACCGATGGGCATCAAAACACGTCGTAGGTCGTAACGCACTGCTCCCGTGGTCAACTCGAGCCCGTAGCAGATCACCTCTGGACGCCTCTCTTCAACAACTCTACATCTGATGCAGAGGAATCTACGCGTAATGTCGCCGCTGCGTGTCTCGGAAAACTCACGACAATGGAACCTGGTCGATACCTCCCTCAACTCCATGCTCATATTAGGGACGAGAATCCCGCGATACGTGCGACCGTTATCTCGGCGATTAGGTATACGTTTGCGGATAGTGCGCCGTCGTATGACGAGGTACTTGTGCCACTGCTGATGGATTTCTTGAGTTTGATGAAGGATTCGGATTTGGTGCGTCTCGGTGTCTGGTTTGTACGCCGTGATGGAGCTCATCCGATCTTTTGTGCTGGTAGACCGTTCGTCGTCTGGCGTTGTCCGCTCTCAACTCAGCTGCGCGTACGAAGGTGCATCTCGTACGAGATCACTTACATGCGCTGCTACAAACATTGTACTCTGAAACGGTTGTGAAGCCAGACCTTATACGGACAGTTCAGATGGGCCCGTGGCAACACAAAGTTGACGACGGCTTGGATGCACGCAAGACGGCGTGGGAGACACTATATACGCTCGTAAGACACGTTTCTTTGGATACTAGAGGAAACCATCACTGACGGTATCGACGTAGTTGGACACGTGCCTTCATAAACTGGACCTTCCAACTTTCCTCACGTATCTTCTCCCGGCGCTGTCGGATCCGTCCGATGAAATCAAGGTCCTCGCGCACTTACTCATCGGGCGCTTGTCGTCTATCCCATTATGCGTTCCTCTACTTCTCGCACGACTTGATGTGCTAACACCGGCGCTCGACGCGACGATGAAAGGTGCTCCGGTGACCAAGGACACGGTCAAACAAGATCTCGAACGTGCGGCCGAGCTGAGAAGAAGTACGATGAGAGCTGTCGCTGCGCTTGTCAAGGTCGTCGCCGTCGGGAATGCTACGGGTGCTAACGCGACAGGCGGATCACAAAAGTTTGATGCGTTGGTGGATGATATTAGGAAGAGTGAGCAGTGGGGTCCTGAGTTTAGGGAGTTACTTGGGTAGGTATGGATCGATGGATTTCTTGGAAGGATGATGCGCGGCATTAAAGTGTATTGTGTGCGTGGCTGCATTACAATAATGATTCCACGAGGCTCCTCCTGCACAGAAACCTTCCGTACAACTGTTCGATACTCTTGGGGTCGCACACGGAATTTGTACTGTAGCTTGGACCATTTCTTCTGCGAGTACGTGAACCCCGGGAACCCGCGGTGATATCCTCAATCACTCCAAGTGATATCCTGTGGATACAGCAAAAGAAATTTGTGGATCTAGGCACGGGCAGACAGCTTCCATTATTTCTCGTTAACTTTTTTAATTTCGCGCCTCCCTGTTCGCCTTATCCAAGGATATTAATCAGGTTACTGGATTCCTCGAGAACACACCTCAACTGAGGTCCGACAGGTAAACTGGGCAAACTGTTCCGGGGCACGATACGTCACTGTGAAACCCATATGAAGGGGAAATCACCGATACATGCATGATCAACCCGCTGACATAGTGAAACTCTCCGGGGGTCTTGGTGGAAATGCCTGCCTCCATGGTGTTTTCACCGGTTTTTAGTGCAGCCATTGGGCGACTTCTCCGGATCCGTGCTTATCTAAGGATGGGCAGATCTTGAACACCAACGAGAACATACTCGCATGCCTCTGTTCACGCAGGCCAGTTGCCCTCTAGACACAGTGGATGGTCCACTCCATTTATGTAATAGGAAGCATCGAGCAACCACTGTATGCGTTGCCGCAAGCGAAATTTTCCGCCGCGAACGTAGAGTTACACTCACTCAACAAGACCTAATTGTTATGATGGCTGGCGTGCGTTGCGCTCTCTACTCCAATGGTTGCTGGCACCGATGGCAAATTCGTCTGCACGCCGTGTAGACCAACTGCCTCCCATGTCGTCATGGCCTGACCAATAAAGTATGGCGCAAGTTCAACTGTGGGGACAACGCAAGCAGTCAGATACATAGCAGGTACCTCATCGGGATTACAGCTGTGTGCGAAAACCTTAACAAAAGCAAAATATTTCGAGAGAGCGCGTGAGTTGTTCCGGAAAAGGAAATGTAGGGAAATGTAATAGTACATACAGTACGCTACTGGCAGTCAGGCTGGCACTGCCGTTCGACCCCCGCCTCGTCGTTCTGGTGCTGCACACCTCCATTCCCTATCGTCATATTAGCCTCAAGGAGTCCCCTCGCGATCCGTTTCTGGGATTCTGGCTGGGAACTCGAGGATATATGCGTTGCTCTTTGTAATTTATCCATCAGCTGCTATCGCTGGCAAACGGATACTAGAGGAATATTGTTTTTTCAATTGGCCACCCTCTCCACTGACAGGGCGTGCTCGAAAAATAACAAGGGGTAATTTGACTCTGATCGAGGAAATATTTTTTAAGAATTCTGCCCTCAACCTTATACTCGGTTTGTGGTTCAACATGCTTACCTCGTCCACACCTCGTCAATCTCTCGGACACTCGAGAGCGTTCGTCTGTCTCGTAAGATGATAACGGAAACTTGCTTCGAAACGAAATGAGGTGCAGAGTTCCGCAACTATTTACGATACAATGCCATCGGTACATCTGCAAACCTGAGCGAGTCGTTATGGGCTCATGACCTCGTGTTGTTTTCCGAGAATTCCAACCATTCAAAAGCAATTCAAAAACTGTAGGAGGTGCATGCTTTTATTGGGCCGTCTTGTAGACGTATGGGTCCGACTCGGTAGTGCTAGTAGCGTACTGCACTATTACATTTCCCTACATTTCCTTTTCCGGAACAACTCACGCGCTCTCTCGAAATATTTTGCTTTTGTCAAGGTTTTCGCACACAGCTGTAATCGCACCGTTACGTAGTGGTACACGTACAAGTACCAAGATCTCAGTTATACGCCCGAAGATGAACGGTAGATCGCGCCGAACTGTTCTCGTACCCTACTCGGCTCGACCCAACTTACTGATATCAGGTAAGGCTGAGTTGACTTCCTGCTAATGACCGCGGTTTGTACAGTGGCATTCGTTGTGACGCCAAACGCCACACCACAGCACTGCGCGTTCTACAAAGAAAATGATAGGTTCTGTTCCGTTCTTCCCGCTCTAGCATCATCCAGTACTATTCACTGCGCCGGGGAGTGGCCGGTGGCGCACCACTCCATGAAGGTAATAATCAGAAATAAATACTTAGTGTGTGCGTAACTTTCAGTTACTCATTGTTTGCACCTCGATTCAGGTTGCGGGCAAGAAAAAGATTATGGTCCGCCCTCAACTTTGCCTTGACGCTTCCTGAGGTCATAACCTAGAAAAGCATCAATAAGGCACACTGATTAAGTGGATCACAGTACGCCCGGACCTACTAACGGTGAACTTTGGATTGGCATCAGACGGCTGAGTCTTACTACGCAATGGATTGCTCCCTATTGATCTTCACTTTTGCGCTGTGTGGTTAATAACTACGGCGACCAGCTCGAAGTACCCTTCTATGCCCGAATCCGTGCGGACGACTGGTATTACAAAGGGTTTCCAGAACATGTAAGTTTCATTCCCACAGCATCTTGTCGTTGATCACGTTGATTGCGCGGCGGATGATCTCAGATCTTACAGATTATATTGTTTGGAAATGACATGGAATCTCCTTCGATCAATTATTTGAATGTACCGCACGTGTATATCGATTCAACGCCGTGAGTAACTTTATCGCATGAACTCAAACTCTCGATGAGACCACTTTAATGATGGCCGTGATACCTCGCATTGCACAACCGATTTGGTCCCAGCATGGCGACCTCACAAGAAAACGAACTCGTCTTTGTTTATGTAAGTATTTTCTTCAATCTACATTCGCCGCCGCCGCACCACATGCTCTACCTCGTTTTCGCATACCGCATTCTGCTATGGGTAATGGATATCGATATTTAGTTCTCCCCCATTCAAAATTAAGTTCCCACATCACTCCGGGCCGTATACAGTCATCTAAGTTGTTACTACTCTGAATGGCAAGGACAGAATGCCTTTTTGGAGTGATGGCATGCCCTCGCTTATGGCGTGTTCGGTCGGTGGCGTATAGATGTGGTATGCTGCGACGCTGCCAACTTCGACTTGGCCCAGTGGACACGTGAGGCACTACCGCCGACCTGTCTTTATATGCAGCCGCGGCGTGTTGATTCCCGCGGTATTCCGACCATTCCACAGATTTCACTCATTTACTTCTTTACCTCAATCCCCGCTGGCCTTTTACCCGCATGGACAGCGCTCCATTCTATTCCACATTGCTCTCAAGCAATGTGATACCGCAAGCTCCGACGTGGCCAATTGATGAGGGCTTGGATAATTCACGTCGCGATTGTCTTCCCGCCCACACATCGCAAGGTGAAGTTCGCAGTCCCATTGCTAGTGAGGATTCAAGATTGCAGTGCACCCTCTCAATGTCAGGGTAGGTGCCATTTGGTCAAGGAGACCCGTGACTCATATTAATCCTTTCAAAAGAGATGGTCGTCCTGCCTTATATTCAGGCCTAGAAGTACTGAGATCCTACCACCCGCATCTGCTAAACCACTCAACCTTTTTTCCTGAGTCTGGCCAGACTGACGGAATTCGGATTTACAGCGGGCCAAGCACGCAATCATGCTCCCTCGTGCAATTTATTGATACTGGACTACTTCGTGACCGTTGGGACATGCAAGGCCACGCTGGCGATGTCTTCTGCTCGGACGGTTCGTTTTCTCTTGCTTTTCTGGGTGTTGAGGCCATTTGATGTGAAGAAATACTTCCTAGGTCGGGAGGACGTTTCGAAGTGTGCGAGGTTGCCACTCGCTCCTTGGCTCGCTGCGCAAGCCAGGATGGAACCGTACTACTCCGGGTTAGATGCCCAACAAAGCAGGTGAGCGTTCTTCCATCACCTGAGGATTCATTGGTTTTTTTCGGAACGTACATACTGAAACCCCCATTCATCGAAGTGTTGCTCAGCTTACTTCTGTGGACGATCGCGGAATGACGGCTCCTACGACGTGGCCACTTTCTGCGCTCCATCCCTGCGGGTGGGTTAAGGAAGACGGCACGAGATGTAATATACACATCACGTACGATTGTGCAGGACACCTGGCCACCGCTCATAACATCAGGCAACAAGGAAGGCGTCTCAAAGTCCTCTGTTGTTGGTGTGACCTTCCGAGGCCCATCAGACGGTCAAGTATGCTGAGGCATGTGCGGGAGGTGCATTTGAAATGCCCGCGCTCAAGCACGCGCGCATAGATGAGCCAACTCGCTAACAGCTTCCTTTATTCCTCTTTGCATCTCCCTCGCCCCCTTGTTATGCTATTTCATTCGACCTCTGTCTCATACTCTCCCGCTCACTTCCGTCTCCTCTCCTCCCACTCTCTCTCAGTCTCGTCTCTTTCTCCCGTTTCCTCGTCCCCTCCTTATCATTGTTCTGGTATATACACATGCACATGGAATCGTAAATGTAGTCTGGTGGCTTCACTCGCCATTATGTCTGAAGTGTGCGGGAAACGAAGTCTATTATCAGTGAGTCACCTAAACAAGCACAAGGCTCGTTTACAAGGTCGACCTAGTACTAATATTGAGCATGTTTAGCCAATAAATCCAAGTCTTGGGGCCAAAAAAAAAGACTGCTCGTTAGCAGTGTGCATTAATGTCAAATGTCTGGATATGGGGGAGTAGGGTTCATCACATTTATTTCCTTGGTGTCGTGTGATATGATTTGTGTCGATAGCAACCCTGATCTTTCTTTATAGAAATAAATCGCCTCGGAAAAAAACGACAAGATGTCTAGGGCTCCCACGTCTACGCCCACATTTGCGAAAGGTGAGTATGAACGGGTCAACTCGGACCTGAGTGTCGCATTGACTTTAACCTGGGGAGTTAGACTGTTTATTTAGGGTATGGAGATGCTGAAGGAAGA
This sequence comes from Pisolithus thermaeus, assembly GCA_024663475.1. Taxonomy (NCBI): domain Eukaryota; kingdom Fungi; phylum Basidiomycota; class Agaricomycetes; order Boletales; family Pisolithaceae; genus Pisolithus; species Pisolithus thermaeus. The sequence goes on along the minus strand of JANFAF010000121.1, from coordinate 322 downwards.
TATTTCCTCCAGATACTCCCGCCAGCGCCGTCAGCCGATCAGTTGCAAATCAGGATGTCGATCCGCACGAGACCCTCACAAGAAAGTCTGGCATAGCTGTCGAGATATATCTGACCCAACGTCCGCAAGCTGTTTGATACTGGGTTCAAAAGGGGAAACGGAATTTGCCACGTACGTATCAACTCCTCAGTGCGTCCTGGCCAAAGAAGCAGGGGTCGAGATTGGCTTGGCTAACAGCTGAATTGTGTGTGCCCGAGTAATATTCCACACTGGTGGCTGCACGTTACGAATTGGTGGACCGAGTGAATGATGATTCTACTAC